>JBAMJV010000085.1:0-152583 GCA_037951105.1 Echinarachnius parma
GGATCCGGTGCTCTCACCGCCGTGGCCCGGGTTCGATTCCCGGTGTGGGAAAGTCATGATTTAGTTTTTGGCATTTTAAAGTATGTTCAATAATTACGCGATGTTACAAAAACAATAACAAATGTGAATCTTCAATCATCCAACTCAGCCAATCACATATGGTCTAGTGGTTAGGATCCTGCGCTCTCTCCGCCGCGGCGCCCCGTGGCCCAGGTTCGATTCCCGGTGTGATAAAGTCATGATCTAGTTTTTGTCATTTTTATGATGTTCAAGATTTAATGATGTTATAGAAACAAATATGAATCTTCTATCATCCAACTCAGCCAATCCCATATGGTATAGTGGTTAGGATCCGGCGCTCTCACCGCCGTGGCCCGGGTTCGATTCCCGGTGTGGGAAAATCAAGATCTAGTTTTTGTCATTTTTATGATGTTCGATATTGAATGATGTTATAGAAACAAATATGAATTTTTAATAAGCCAACTCAGCCAATCCCATATCGTCTAGTGGTTAGCATCTGGCGATCTCACCGCCGTGGCACGGGTACGATTCCCGGTGTGGGAAAGTCATGATTTAGTTTTTGGCATTTTAAAGTATGTTCAATAATTAAATGATGTTTCAAAAACAATAAGAAATGTGAATCTTCAGTCATCAAACTCAGCCAATCAAATTTGGTCTAGTGGGTAGTATCCGGCGCTCTCACCGCCGTGGCCCGGGTTCGATTCCCGATGATTTAGTTTTTGGCATTTTAAAGTATGTTCAATAATTAAATGATGTTTCAAAAACAATAACAAATGTGAATCTTCAATCATCAAACTCAGCCAATTCCAATTTGGTCTAGTGGTTAGTATCCGGCGCTCTCACCGCCGTGGCCCGGGTTCGATTCCCGATGATTTAGTTTTTGGCATTTTAAAGTATGTTCAATAATTAAATGATGTTTCAAAAACAATAACAAATGTGAATCTTCAATCATCAAACTCAGCCAATCCAATTTGGTCTAGTCGTTAGTATCCGGCGCTCTCATCGCCGTGGCCCGGGTTCGATTCCCGGTGTGGGAAAGTCAAGATGTAGTTTTTGTAATTTTTATGATGTTCAAAATGTAATGATGTTATATCAACAAAAGTGAATCTACAAACATCTATCTCAGCTAATGCCATATGGTATAGTGGTTAGGATCCGGTGCTCTCACCGCCGTGGCCCGGGTTCGATTCCCGGTGTGGGAAAGTCATCATCTAGTTTTTGTAATTTTTATGATGTTCGATATTGAATGATGTTATAGAAACAAATATGAATTTTTAATAAGCCAACTCAGCCAATCCCGTATGGTCCAGTGGTTAGCATCTGGCGCTCTCTCCGCCGTGGCCCGGGTACGATTCCCGGTGTGGGAAAGTCATGAATTAGGTTTTTTGGCATTTTCATGAAATTTAATAGTTTAATGATGTTACAGAAACAAATATGAATCTTCAATAATGCAACTTAGCCAATCCCATATGGTCTAGTGGTTAGGATCCGGCGCTCTCACCATCGTGGCCCGGGTTCAATTCCCGGTGTGGGAAAGTCGTGATCTAGTTTTTGTCATTTTTATGATGTTCAAAATGTAATGATGTTATAGAAACAAATATGAATCTACAAACATCCAACTCAGCCAATCCCATATTGTCTATTGGTTAGGATCCAGCGCTCTCACCGCCGTGGCCCGGGTTCGATTCCCGGTGTGGGAAAGTTATGATTTAGTTTTTGGCATTTTTAAGGCTGTACAATAATTTAATGATGTTACAGAAACAAATATGAATCTTTAATAAGCCAACTCGGCCAATCCCATATGGTCTAGTCGTTAGGATCCGGCGCTCTCACCGCCGTGGCCCCGGGTTCGATTCCCGGTGTGGGAAAGTTATGATTTAGTTTTTGGCATTTTTAAGGCTGTACAATAATTTAATGATGTTACAGAAACAAATATGAATCTTCAATAAGCCAACTCGGCCAATCCCATATTGTCTAGTGGGTAGGATCCGGCGCTCTCACTGCCGTAGCCCGGGTTCGATTCCCTGTGTGGGAATTTAGTTTTTGGCATTTTTAAGTATGTTCAATAATCAAATAATGTTACAAAAACAATAACAAATGTGAATCTTCAATCATCCAACTCAGCCAAACCCATATGGTCTAGTGGTTAGCGTCCTGCGCTCTCACCGCCGTGGCCCGGGTTCGATTCCCTGTGTGGGAATTTAGTTTTTGGCATTTTTAAGTATGTTCAATAATCAAATGATGTTACAAAAGCAATAACAAATGTGAATCTTCAATCATCCAACTCAGCCAATCTCATATGGTCTAGTGGTTAGCATCCTGCGCTCTCACCGCCGTGGCCCGGGTTCGATTCCCGGTGTGGTAAAGTCATGATCTAGTTTTTGTCATTTTTATGATGTTCAAGATTTAATGATGTAATAGAAACAAATATGAATCTTCTATCATCCAACTCAGCCAATCCCATATGGTTTAGTGGTTAGGATCCGGCGCTCTCACCGCTGTGGCCCCGGTTCGATTCCCGGTGTGGGAAAGTCAAGATCTATGTTTTTGTCATTTTTATGATGTTCGATATTGAATGATGTTATAGAAACAAATATGAATTTTTAATAAGCCAACTCAGCCAATCCCATATGGTTTAGTGGTTAGGATCCGGCGCTCTCAACGTTGGGCCCGGGTTCGATTCCCGGTGTGGTAAAGTCATGATCTAGTTTTTGTAATTTTTATGATGTTCAAAATTTAATGATGTTATATAAACAAAAGTGAATCTACAAACATCTATCTCACCAATGCCATATGGTCTAGTGGTTAGGATCCGGTGCTCTCACCGCCGTGGTCCGGGTTAGATTCCCGATGATTTAGTTTTTGGCATTTTAAAGTATGTTCAATAATTTAATGATGTTACAGAAACAAATTTGAATCTTCAATCATCCAACTCGACCTATCCCATATGGTCTAGTGGTTAGGATCCGGCGCTCTCAATTTTTTTTATGATGTTCAAATATAGTAAAGATAAATAATAATATAAAGAAGAAATCAATATCAATGACAAGTTAATTGGCATAAATACAATTACTATTATTATTATAATAACAATACTAAGAAAATATATCAATAGATCAAGTCAATAGCTTCATTGTTTTTACAAATTTAATGGAAAAAAAAAACAATAATAAGAAGACTATTTGTAATCGATCGATTACATGTTAAGATCGCACGTGATCGATCACAAACCGGCTATCGAGCGTTACGTCCAACTACTTCTCGTCGCGTCGGATGTCGACGCCGATATCGTGAGTTACCGTCTTTGGATTGCTTTGAAATTTTCTTCACTTGTCAATGATAGTTATATGATCACTGTGTGTGATTTTCAAAAGAATCGGCTGCGTACTTTTGAAATGCTAGGAGGGTGTGCAATTGTATACCTTTACCAAATGAATATTCATGAGCATTACCGTTGTTGTTGTGATCTTGTTTTGTTGTTGTTGTGTTGTTGTTGTGTTTTATTTGGGGGGGGCACATGCGCCCCCACCCTCCATCATTTGACAAAAAACAATAAAAGAAAAACATTAGGGCAATATCTGTGAACAAATAAACTGAGAAATTCATAAAAGTTTTGCCCCCAATAAATCATTTGAGTGCCCCCACTCTCCCCATCAGTATCACGCCACGCCCCTCAGGCTGGGTCTTGGTTTCTAACCCTAGCTGATTTATTGCGGTGAATGAGTACAACTAGAACTCTGGCCACTAGCATGATCACCACTGGCGTAAATCTGTTCGGAAAGCACAATGCATTGGGGGGTCGAGCAATTGTTCACAAACCGTTTGTGAACAATTGCTCGACCCCCCAATGCATTGTGTTTTCCGGACAGATTTACGCCAGTGATGATCACACCTCTTCACAATCTTCACAATTCACAATTTCAGTTTACAATTTCAGTGAAGGATCGACTGAAGGCACTAAAGAAGAATCTAAAGCTGACCCCCCCCCCCCCCCCCCTCCTCTCTTTTCCTCCCTCTCTCTATCTCATAATGCTTCTCGTCATTACAGATAACAGCATTGGGTTCTTAAATTACACGACAATTAGTAACTCATATTTTCACTACCCCTTTTCAGAGAAAATTGTTGGTTACTCTATTTCAAAATGTTTTGTTTTTTCCTCACCCTTATATTAGTGAGAAACTGATTTAACTATCAAAGACAAAGTATGTTGTTAGGGGCGACATACCTGACAAAACTAGACCAGGGACAAGGCGAGCTGGGGGTGTTTCACTCAGATTTTAACTTGAACTTTAAAATTTAAGTTTGACGTAAAATTATTGATTGCCGCTATCGTGGTAAACAACCCCAAAATGTTTGGAAACACAACATAAAATCTTTGTTTAAAATCATCAATATGTTCTATTATAAAGGCGTTTTCTTGTTCTTGGAGTGATGCAACATTTCTTGAAAAGTCTAACATTTTAACATTTTGGTATCTAAAAAAGCGTTATTCCAAGATTACAAATGGCCAGCCATAATTTAAAGTTCAACTTAGAGGGATAGTTGAGTTCTGGTAAAGAGAGTACAGTTTTGGTCAAACTGAACTTTAGTAACCAAAACCTGCACTATTACATTACAAACCAATAGTTATAACTCCACCATGCTCGAAAGGAATACAAAATTACAAATGACTAAGTAACAAGCCTGCTATCATTCAAAAAGAGCCGTTAAAACTAAAGAGGGCGCTCTCTAAACACTCATCGGTTTCAGCCATTTGAAATAAAACATTGTGCATTTAATGTTTTGCTGAAACAGTGATTAGATAGAGAGATAATCTACAACTATCTTAAAAACATTTTTTGTAAATTTTTGAAAAGAGGAAGCATTTTTTGAAAAAAATGTAACGGCTGGTTCAAAATCGTTGAATATTTGTGGGGCCCCACATTTATTTCAAACGGTTATGTTTATGGATATTTCAGCCATATCTGAACCGATTTAGATCAAATAAAGTTCATTCCGTCATTAAAATTGTATGCTCTTTCGAAATTGACACTCAGTTTTTAATTATCTCACAAAAACATTATTTTGTGTAGCGCCCTCAATACCAAAACTCAACTATCCCTTTAAATTTTTAGTGAAAATTTCTTTCCCATCTCTTTATTTCTCTCTCTCTCTCTTCTAGCTTCTTCGTGTTTTAATTGGGCTTGTTTTATGATGTATATTTGATTTTACGTTTGATCTCATTTTTATTATTACTATGCATGATTTATTGAATAAAGAATAGATTTATAATGTATGTGTTTAGTATAAGTTTTGGATGTAAATTGTAGACCGACAATGGTGCGCTTAGAAACAACCGTATTAAGCGCCTAATAAATGTTGTGTATTTACAATCAAACATGTTAATAGTGGCCACTTGTCTATAGCAGCCATTCCAGCTAACCTGCCTATAGTGCTTAAGTACAGAGAAGAGAATGTAATTGGAACCCGTCTATAGAGGTCACCTGTATACAGTGTCCACTTTTATTGTTTCCCTTAGGTATTCACTATACACTGGCTGAATGAATAATGATGATAGTAAGCAAATAATTACCGTTGGTGAAGGTGATGGGACAAACTATCACTTCCGAGGCGATCTGGATGTATAGCTATCTTTCCGAAGCGAAGCTGAGGAAAGTTAGCGTATACATTCAGATCGCCGAGGAAGTGATAGTTTGCCATTGCCTGAAACCAAAAGGTGATTATTTGCTTTATATTCCACATCGGAAACATTTCACTGGTAGGGTCTACGAGAAAGACAATCTAACTGTTTCGTCTAGCATCTAATCTCGTCGTGCATCTTTCGCAAGCTAAAACAAGACCTCCGCTCGCAGGAAGCTTTCATAACACGCATCTCTATAGACAGTGCATGCAGTACTTACGTACGTACATCACCGCGGTGGTCGCCTGCTGCGTTGAAGATAGTACACAGTGCAACGCACTTTCACCGAAGATAGTACACGGTGCAACGCACTTTCACCCAAGATAGAACACGGTGCAACGCACTTTCACCCAAGATAGTACACGGTGCAACGCACTTTCACCCAAGATAGTACACGGTGTAACAAACTTTTCATCTCCCATCAATGATGGGCAAAACAATGTTTCATCACGTGATTAACTTTTGACCAATCGTAGAGCAAGATTCTTAGTATGTGGAATATTATACAAATAGTGCATGGTTTGGAGTTGAATATACTAGAATAGACAACGATACATTTTTAATTTCTCGAGAGCGATTATATTGCATCGAGGCCGCAGGCCGAGTGCAATATAATCGCACGAGAGAAATTAAAATTTAGAAGTGTCTATTATGGAATATTTAACGACAGGAATCATGTACTATTTGTTATAATATAAGATGATTATTTTGAGGAACTGATTTTGTTATCATGTTGATAAACCCAAATTGACATGACCTTGCTCAAATTGTGAGTGTTCTCTCGTCGGCCCTGCGTACTTTGTACAAGGGCCAGCGCGTATTAAAAATAATTGCGCGCTCTGCGCATTTTCCCCATTCAAGAACAAGCGCACAAGCGCACATTACACACTCCAAGGCCATCCCCTGCGCAGTTATAGTGCATATGCACTATAACTTTACCATTTACTATACCGGATTAAGCATCAGTAATCAACCAATATGAATGCTCAATTTTCCTTAATTATGACGTCATCATCTTATATAATATTTTATACATTTAATTGCGATTGGTGAATATAGCACCCGGCACGTGTGCACCTAGGGGCCCTGTGTATTAGTCAGAAATATACCAACTCTGCATGGGCTTTACTTTTATATCAGACTTTATACCCTACCCAATTTCTGTATGGACCGTAAAACCGACCGTCGAACAAAATATAGAGACTGATTTTTTGGTCTACCACAGACTGTATTTGCATACACGCACATCGATACGTCATCATTATCTGCAAGAATCTTCAAAGTTGATGGAGTATAAGAAGATAATAGCTGACTACAGTACACACAGTAACTCAAATAAGAAACATAGAAGCCAACAATATCAGTTTATTCAAATTGATGTTTATTGATATGTTAATTGATACACAATATACTGGTAAATGCATTCATGTATATATAACTCATAAAAGGCTACACACACACACCCACACACACATTCCTTTTTACAGTAGTGCTTGGTAACCATATACTTTCATTATGATAACAAAAATCTTGAAAATGTCTCCATAACAGTCTAATAGAAAAAATAATGAACATATAATGAATGATAATTTCGAACACTGAAAAAAAAAGATACACAAATATTTCATACGTAAAGTACAACTAGACACTCAATTTCTGAACTCCACTTTACACAATCACTGCAGCAAGAACAAAATGACAATCAACATGTCAACTAACTTCCCATGTAGATTCATGAAGTTAATATACACCAACAAAGACACCTAGTATCAGATTGTCAATCAATATATCAATTAATTTTTTACTTCCCAATAAAGATTCATGAAACACATAATTATATTCTATTTCCTAATTAATATTAATAATGTATGTGACATTCCCTCTCAAGTGACCTTTTTCTGATATTTCAGACGAATGGAAACATTCCTACAAATGGTATACAATGAAAAGAACACAAAGTTTCATAATAGAGGAAACTATGCACAAACAAAACATGTATAATATAATAAACAAACAAGTTTGGGGGACACCTTACGCTTCCTGCCATGCCCACTGAGGTATTTAACAGTGTTGAACCTCTTGTGCTTGTTGATTATGCTCTGGACAGTTGCCATAGTGACATCATACTGCCTTGAAATGGCCTTATAACCCTTTCCTTCACTATTAGACTGTGGGCTGACTAGCAAAAAGGTGCTTAGTTTTCGAGTTTCGTGGTCCCCCAAAAAATATTAGTTTCAGTTTAAATTTCAGTTTATTTCACATCCAATAAACTCAAAACAAAACAATCAAATACAAAAATATAAATATATAATATATACAAATAAATATTCAACATGTAATGACCAAAGATATTGTACAACAACAACAACAACAACAACAACATATATAATTAAATGGGAATTGCAGGGATGTGAGGGACCAGAAAAGGCCATTGGCCTGTCTAGGCTGGACTACTTTTTCTACAAAACCAATAAATAACATCGTCAGTAAAATAAGAATACTAGAGTTGTTGACAATAATCATGATAATACACACATACATACAGACAGGCAAAATTAAATTATGTTGTAGAACTCTATGTATACATTACATAACATTCATGATTATCTGATTTAAGAATACTTGATTCAACCAATTGTCAATGTATCAAATCGATTATTCAATAAAATTCATAGGGGCGAATGTATTATTACCATCAAAGTGTAATTAGTTTACATTTACTTCATTTACTTCTTGTGGTTAACACAAAGGAAGTATCATAATAGTTATGATCAGAATTGTGTACAAGAACACTTAGAACACAGCATATCCTTCAATTGTCATCAACCATAATTATTAATATATAATAATGGTACAACATGCATAATATACATGACGTATCGTATTGCTATTCCCATTCAGGCATCTTACAATGTAAGAAATGGGACTGGGCCGATATCGTTTTGTCCTACACCCAATGGGACATAAGTGTGTTTGATTTTGTAACTGCCTGCAGCTAGTGTCTGGTCTCTGTTCTGGGAGCCAGTTCCGAAAATACAACTTTCAAGCATGTTTATATCTTCCAGGGTCCGACTATCGTGACATCAAAGTATCATACGATTCATAAGGGGACCAAGAATCAGCTTTATAGTGCTCTTTTCTGGACTATTTTGATACAGGCTGTCTGTTAGACCAGAGTGTCAAACATGCACACCTTACTCTACCAAGGGTCGGATGTACCCTTTATAAATCAAACTAATTGGTAACCTAAATGGGATCGCGTATGAGCCTTTACTAATCTTAGCATTCACCTGTCCCTCCCACTAAACATATTATATCATAATCATAATTGTACAAAATGTGTCCATGTCCATGCATGCGATTATATGCAATATTTCCATGCAACACCGTATTGTAGACATTGTTGGCTTGTGAGAAAGTTGTGTAGAACTTGTGGGCATACATCGTTTAATCACGAAACGTAAGCATGTGTCATGCGTGAAATCTTATTTATTAATCATGCAGGGCCCCTTGGTAGATCAGTTGTTTAACTGAAAGGGCAACCCTGTTGAAATAAAACGTTAAAGGGGTAGTACAGTTTTGGTAAGGCTAAACTTTAGTAACCAAACCTGGACAGTAACATTATAAACTAATAGTTATTACTCCACCATGCTCGAAAGGTATACAAAATTACAAACGACTAAGTAAAAAGCCTGTTATCATTAAAAAAGAGCCATTAAAACACAAGAGGGCGTTTTCTAAAAAGGCATTGGTTTCAACCATTTTTCATACAAAATAATGCATGTGATGTTCTATTGAAATAATGATTAAGTAGATAGATCATCAACAACTATTTAAAAAATGCTTTTGAAAATTTTTGAAAAAGTGTAAGCATTTTGTTAATTTTTTGAAAAAATCATCTAATTATTTGGGCCCCAAATAATTATAAGATCAAATATATTTATTGATATTTCAGCCGTTTCTGGACCGATTTTGACCAAATAAAGTTTATTCTGCCATTAAAATTGCATGTTCTCTCAAATTCGACACTCAGTTTTTCATTATCTCACAACAAAATTGTGATGTGCAGCGCCCTCTCTACCAAAACTAAACTACCCCTTTAATAAATAAATAAATAAATAAATCATATAATTGTAAAGTAAACCGCTCGTTGTATATTAATTTTCTATTCAGCATGCGATTGTTTCGAACAAGAACACTTTTTGTTCATAGTTTGACGTTCAAACAACTAATCTCATATCATATCAATTGGTTAGATACAAGCAAGTTAATTGTAAAATAATTCCCATTGATTATGTCACATTATGCTGCATCTATTATGTCCGATGGAATATTATTCCACATGCGCAAGAGAAGTATGAATATGGGAATCTAGCTAGTTTGCATGCACATTTAATACATAGTAATTATTTTAAGTCAAAATTATATTTACTAAAACTGGAAGGCACGAATGTTTAGGTATTCTCCTAACAATTATGCCGTTAACAGAAAACAGTAATGTTATGTCGTATCAACGACCCAATATAATGCACATAAACAATTATATTTACAATTCAAATATCACAATCAAATGACGGATGTGATCATGAATAGCGTAAACTAATAGACAAATTGGGTATCAAACTGTTTTCTTTTAAAAACATGCAGCAGAAAGTATGAACTAACGTATAACTTACCAAAATTATGACAGTAAAATTGGGCGACTCAACATTTTCATAACACAAGAATAATGGAACATTTTAATATATACAATTGTGTAACTATTATAAACATCACATTTGTACTTTATGTACTCCACATGCACAAGCAATTACTGACGAAATATAACATAATGCACATAAATTATGTCAAGATGGAAAGATGAGAACTATTATCTCACAAGTTTCACACATGTGATTGCTCTTTTTCTCCTTTTTTTGTTGCATATAGAAATTGTTAAATTGATTTTCTTTGGCAAGAAAGAATGTCCCTTGTCACACAAAATTATGTTTTAAAAATGTCATTATTTACAAAGATAAAATATTTATCTCAAATTGGTTGTTTTCAACAAACACAATAATTGTTTGCAAGAAATGGAATCAAAATCCGCCACTTCTGAGTCAAATAGGTTACTAGCGGCCCTTTTAACAAGAACGCCGTTGATTATTTGTTATTCAGAAAACATAAACGTCAACAACATTTAAAAGTATATCCTGGTTATATACAAACATGATAGGAACGTTTTTACTTGCAATTTTATCTGCCTAGTAGATGTAAAAACGACTTATGTTTGGGGTATATATATATATAAAAAGGCAAAATTAACCAGAGAACATGATTATTTCTGCATAAAATTTGTAACCATATAATTGTAGTTTTGACATCTAAACACGTTGGTCTATTTCACACTAATATAATTATATATACAGCCTTGGGAAAAAAATGATTAGACCAGGCACTTTTTGCTAAATTTTTGAGTTTGTTTACTCTATTTTGTCACTTAAATTGCATTTTAAAGAAACCACACTATGTATAGTATCAAAGGGGGTATAGTTAATTTAATGGGATTGGGAATGCCTATATAATTACAGATTTGATGTCTTGAATTTGAAGAAACATGAATTTCATGAATGTTTGCGTGAATTTTTGCCATAAAAAGGTATGGCTTTTATACACATGTAAATGCATAGTGGAACATTGTATGATATTTTTTTCTGTAAGTAGTGCTTATATCATAGAAATGGCTTTCCATTCTTTGTGGGACTTGTTTATGAGTAAATAAATTATTGGTCAGAGTTTCCAAGTGACAGTCAATTGCTCTTATCAAAGAAGTAAGACCAGATGATGATAGCCTCTATCCTGGTATACTGCTCAAGCACAGACAGTCAGCATCCAAATATTATTTGCTTCTCCAACAGAGTTTAGTGCCAATTGGCAACTCTCACCAATAATCAAAGTGCTAATACAAGTCACACTAGGAGCTGGAGATACCTTTCTATGGTATAATCACATCTTACAGCAACAAAATCAACAAATTTTGCACTTTGTATTAAAAAATGTAATGTATATAAAACACATACCTTTAATGTACATGGAAGGAATGGACAAAATTCATTTTATTTGGATAAAATTCATGTTTTTAATAAAATTATGTGGTAGGTGTCACTTACACCATTGACTTTACCCCTTTTGGTATGTCATGAACTAACTTTTCTTCAAAATATCATAAAATTGACAAAATTACATCAAACTTCGAAATATGGATAAAAAAGAGCTTGGTCTGATAATTTTTTCCAAGGCTGTATATAGATACATGATAGATAGACAGATTTCATTTAGTCTTCAAACATACAAATGTTGTAAAGACAATGTGTCATCCATTGGCAAATGGCAAGAGAAGGCAATAAAAACAATTCATGTAAATCTCAGTTTACAATCTTTACTGATTGCACATGAAACATCAAATTAGATATTGAAATTATGCTTTTGTAATAATTGCATTTTATTTCATAAACTTCGAATTAAAGAAAAGAGATGTATACACCGGTAACGCATTTTACGGACACCTCTCCAGAGATCGGTTAAAATGTGTTATTATGTTTTTACAATGAAACACTCTTGGATTTTGTAGATAGCTTTTTAATATTTCATGTCATCAATACATGAACACCTTTACATATAGGCCCATAGGCGTACCGAGGGGGAGGGGTTGGGAATTCGAATCCCCCTTTGACCAAAAAATGGACCCGCTCCCCCTCCCACCTTTACCACTTGTAACTGTCTCGAAACCACTTATTAGCGGTATGGACCATCATTACCAATGATCTCGGCCTCGAAATATTTTGACGGATCCTGGCCTCGGTCTTGCTCTCGGCTTCGAAGAAAAGTTTCTACGGAAACCCACCCCCCCCCCCCCCCTCTCGAAAAATGTTGACGGTCACCCCCCTCGAATATTCTTCACGGACACCCCCACCCTCCTTCAACAAATTTTACGGACACCCCCCCCCCCCCCTAGCTCAAACATTTTTCACGGAACCCCCCCCCCCTCGAGAAATTTAGACCGACATCCCCCTCAAAAATTCTTCACGGACACCCCCACTCCCCCCCCCCCCCCTTGAACAAATCATGGGTACGCCAGTACATACGCGTGTAAAACAGTAATTTAATCACAAAACATAATTCTGCACGAAATGTGTAGCCCGAAATTGTAGTTTAATACCCACAGTATCTAATCTTAGTAATAATATCCATAACATACATAAAAGTAACAAAAAGATGAACAAAGCAGGGTTGGTGACAGCTGAATGTCTTTCTGTTCCACTCCCTACACCGGTGTGGTAGCGGGAAAAGTCCGGCCGCGGAATAAGACTGGGTGGACAAGATCCGCGAGCGGATTTTGTCCGACTTGCCGATACATGTATATTATTTTTGGTTGCTTACTTCAATTTTCAAACATATGGTTGTGACCAAAACTAACCCTAACCCGGAACCTAAATATGGTGGCTATATGTTATATTTGGTGGCTATAGTTAGATTTAGTGGCTTTGATTATATTTGGCGGCTAAAACTTTGAAAATTGAAGTTAGCAGCAATCCCTTTATATTGCACTACCCAGACTAATTTCACGGCCGGACTTTTTCCGCGGCCACACCGGCCCCGATCTCGTGTTGAACTCTATACTGACTTCTTGTTGAGCGTAAGTGGGTGCCCATTATTATTAAGACTGTTGTTGTGTTGCTTCTGACAATCTAATTCTCACAAAAAAAACACGCGACATGATGTGGCAAGATACAAGATTCCTGTTAAAGAATCTAAAGATACAACGTACTGTTGCAGTTATTCCATAGTTGACGAGTTTAAACTATGTCTGCCGAAAAAACTCCATGCAAAATACAGTAGTGATTTTAGGCTAATTTGCTGATGCCAAATCTCACTTAGCAGCCAGTTTACACCTCGCCCACATTTAGGGTCCAAAATCAGCAGCGTGATTGATATGTGATTGACAATTCATAGGCTTACGTCATCCACATCATTTAGAGAGGCGTCGTGTACGGGGCGAAGTTCTTTTGATGACGTCGCTTTTTGGCGATTTAGAAGGGGCGTGCCCATGACAATAGGATATTTACTAATTACCCGCAAATTGATTGATTTCATGGGAAATGACTGCCAAATTCTTTTTCTTGAGGAAAAATTACTTATAGAGAGGTTAATTGTCGAAATTAGGCCATCTATACGCTGTAGTTCCTTTAACAGATTTCGGTGGATTGCGCTTCAGGTAGTAACTTGCTAGATCTGAAATAGAAAAAAGGGGAGCAAATATATATGAAGCATATTATATCATGGTGACAAGGTGGCTTCATGAACACTAGTGATATAATAGTTTAAAATGTTGAAAAAAGTAAACAATTTGTAAGCATCTGGTTAGTACATTTACATTAAAACTGTGCAATGAAGCCATGAAATGAAAGGTCTTTATTTGTCGATAGTGTGATTGTTCGTATTCCATCCTATCGAACGCTTTTGCAGCGGGATAATCTCGCTGTCCATATGGGTAATAATTCATAAGGGTCGCTAATCACACAAAGGTCATTAGTCATAACGTTTTATTTACGTAAACTGAGGGACCGCTATTCATACGTTTAACAAAAATGCAGTCTAGGACCTCACTACTCGTAATTCAGAGGAAGGCTCGCTATTCATAAACGGGAAAAGAGACCAATAATCAAACGGCTTGCTAGTCATTATACTTCGAAGGGCTCGCGATGTACATAATTCATATTGGGGGTAACTTACCATATACGGATCGTCATTCACAATACAATATCAGTGTCTCCGTTCATAATTTAAGAAAAGGGTCGCTATTCATAATACAATATCAGGGTTGCTACCCGAATATGGGGCAAAGTCAAAAGTTAAATGTGGCAAAATGCATTGATATATCTAACAATGAAAACAAATCGCCGGATTATTCACTTATGGTATCACTCATCGTATCAATGTTTTGAATCACCTTGTCCTCGTTCCTGCTCTAGTGATATTATGAGCCCACCAGCACCAGCCATCTCAAGGGCAGCATGAAGGTCACTTCGAGAACCTCCAGTTCTTGTCACCCAGTCTGCAAGGACTTTCCTTGTGGCTCTAGCGTAGTCTTTATTGCACTCGGCTAATATGGCTTCTGCTCGATTATAACCCTTACTGTCAAGACGACGGCAGAAGATGTGGAAATTTGTGTGGGGCAAACTTTCTGACAGGTCATCAAGCTCTTTTTCCGTTACCAACCTTGCAGACCTGTGACGGTAAGATTATCCACATATTTCAATGTTGATTTATTAAGAGTAAGAAATATTAGTCTAATGACCCGGGAATTATGATATCTGGAAGTGATAGTATTGGGAAACGTCCCACGCACACACAATGAAACATAAGCTTCAATCACCTACCATGTGAAAGAATGTTATAACTTACCTGTTTATACAAGATTTGGTCACACAATATTTTTATTTTGTTTAAACCAACGTGTGAAAAACATAAACACTAATCTAAATCCACTGATAACAAAACAACGAAAATAACAGCACCAATATTTGTTTACTCTTTGAGATCATAAAGTACTTCAATTTAAATTAGTAGTTATTTAGACGCATTTTCGTAAGGAGCTAACAATAAACATGATCCCAAATAAAAATGTACTTCTTTAATTATCGTTCCTATAATAGTACCATATTATTATCATTATTCATGTAGGACAAGTATCGTTATAATAGTCTGCCAGAATATTACAGAAACAGCCTGTTCAAATTGTTAAAAAATATATATTGATTTATCGAGGTCCGCTCGCTATTCATAAGGACCACTATTCATAATACCGCTATTCTTAAAGACCATTATCAATAAGAACCGCTATTCATAATTTGAAAAGAGGGTAATTTGTTCTTAAGGACCGTTATTCAGAATCGAAAAAGGGGCGCTATTCGTAATATAGGAAGATGGTCGCTTTTCACAATACGAAATGGGGGTGGCTATTCATAGGAGTCGCTATTCATAATATGAGATAAGGGTCGCTATTCTTAATGGTGGAAGAGGATCGCTATTCATAATACGAAATGATGGTGGCTATTCATAGGGGACGTTATTTATAATATGAGAAGAAGGTCGCTATTTATAATACAAAATGAGTGTCGCTATTCATTATGAGAAGATGGTCCTTGTACATAATACGAAGTGAAAATCTGACCTAAGAACAATTCATATTTTGAGTATATTTGTATACTGAATTTTCCAGGAATCCAAAAAAACTGCTGCGCTTATTTATTCATTGACAATTTAGGGCCTCGACAAATCACATACGAAGGTATATCAGACTTTTATGGTTTAGAGTGATCCAGGTAAAGTGTCTAACTCCACGAAAAATACTTGGAGCTTCCTCGTTTCTCTTCTGCCGTGTTGTTTAGCTTATGGTAAGAGAATAATAAAATAGGGTTAGATTTTTTCAAATATCCTTTTAGTATGAAGATAATTATCATTGAAAATCATTATTTCAAAAGCGTTAGCAACGCTTTTGATAAAAAGTACAATTGCCGTAGCTGAACACGTCCGGCCAGCGCGCGTGGGAAACATTTCCGACCCGACTGAACTTTGAACCGAGCGCGCGCAAATTCCATGAATTCTGTACCGTCTGTAAACATACACGGGTGCGGATATCGTCAAACGGATGATTATTACTGCGACAAATCTACGGCAGGCCATCAGTATTCGGTGATAAAATATGAACTCAATATTCGTTTTTTTTTCACTAGGTAAACAGTGTTCGTTTTCTTTCAAACTTTCACAAATCTTTCAATTGTATTTTACAAATGATATTGATATAGAATTGAAGTCTCAAATGTCATTTTGTGCAATCTGACACTTTACAGGGGTCACTTTAAGCTTTTGAATATAAATCACTAATTTGGCACAAACAGGGCAAAACAATATATGTTAAAGTAAATATGATAGGCTTCACTCGCAACCGCGAAACCTCGGTTCCCGTAGGAACAGCGAAAACTCAGTTCCTGTAGCGAAGGGGGTCAGGAAGGTGCCGGCCATTCTTCAGGCACCGTTATCATTTCCCAAGGGGGAAACATACCCAACTGCGCCTCTGCTTCAAGAGTTTTTATTTTAAAAATTTATAATAATGGAAAATCTATAAAGTAGTTAAAGGTATTATGAAGTTGCAATGTAAAGTTCGAATGATGCCACTGTCAACTCCTGTGAATGTTAATGTTTCGTGTACCAGTAGGGATGCCGCTGGAGGCCCGTACATGTCGACCCTTTTTTCGCGATAATGTCCGTACGTACAGTGTGTACGCGTTGCCTTGTTCGCCATATACAAATCGGTCGAAAATCACAAAATTTTCCGTGAATAAAAAGACAGATTATCACACAATCACAATCAGCAGCATGTGTAATTCACCGTTGTTCATATTTTAATGCAAATACACTTACATACGAAAGGATTCCTCTGATATCGGCAGATAATAACAGCGATAAGTCCGAGTGATTGAACCGGGCAGACTATGTAATGAGGGCGCCAATGGATTTCGAGGGGGCGCTGTTGATAATCTCACTTAATCCTTATGCACCACCAAACGCCTGATCTGAAAAATAGTTTGAGTGACTCAGTGAATACATGGGCATTCAACCTATATCACCTTATTTGCGCATGACCGCGCCCACATTCCTTATATTTTTAAAAACGAAAAAAATCCATAATTTCTCCATCAATAAGTTTCTGATCATGGCGCATTTAAGGGCATCTAGGTTATTTTTTTTCCAATTTTTTGAGCCCCTATTCACCAAAAAAGGGTGAAGGATAGCCACGCACGCCCCAAAAAACTGAAATAGACATGTACTTTGGCTTATGAATTATTCATAGCATCGCGAAATCCACTACGTAGCTAATGAATTATTCATGAATCACGGACGTGTTATGACTGTTACGTAGCGTGTATAGTATCGCTTTCAGACGCTTAGTATTATTTGTTTTCTATATTAACCCGTTCGTATACACATTAGAGTAGGGACTGTACAGTTTATTGTGTTTGTGTTTTTTTTTGCGAATTGTACAAAGCCTAGGTTATTCATTGATAAAAAAGAAAAAAAAACTTGAACAAACAAGTCAGTTCGCACGCTACTGTGTTACAGCATATTGCAACAAAAACAACAACGATCGTGCCTACGTGTGTCGCATGCTATGTACAGTAAACGTCCGCGCGCGCTGTTTCCTGCACCGCAGCGCGCCGTGGCTTCGGGTATGTACACGTCTCGCGCGCCAACGCCTGGCACAGCCGCTCGAGGCTGAATAGGTTTACTTTCAGCTGGCGTAGCAACATTGAGATTGAGGGGAAGGGGTGGGGGTGGTTAAAGAGAGGGGGCTTTAGCCTGTAATATGCGCTTGTTATGCTGTGGGGACAACATGTTTTGTTCATTTGGAAATAAATATGTATTATTAATGATATTCGTTGACGTAGAATTGATGAAAGAAGTTTGCCTTACGTGACGACACATAGCTAGGCATACATGCTGCGTTGTATGTACCGACGGTACGGTAATCGTATGCGTAATAAAATGTAGATCGACGTAAACTAATTAACGTTTGAAAGTAAGACTAGCATTTGAACTTCATCATGTTAATTGACAGCCACTTCGAACTTTTTTGCGATCGCAAGCCACACCCCCTCCAATTTGGTTCTCGCACGGCCAATATCATATAGTTTCAAGCGCGCGTAATTTGAAAGCTCCAAAAAAGGGTCGTTTTTGAATCAACTTTGCACCTTAATATCTCAGCAATTAACAGTCGGAATAACTTCAAACTTGGTGAGAGGACATGTTGGTGTTCGGAGATTACAGTCTGGTAAGTTGTTTGTCATGATTGTGCCGAAATCAAAAGTTAGATTTTGTGATCGGCATCCCTAGTACCAGACTTGCCTTTCAGAAACGCCGGCCCCTGAAGGAGATTCTGAAGGAGGACCTGGTGATGCCAAACCCTTTCTTCGGACAGTTTGTTCTGTTGATGTTACCATAATATGCATAAATATGCGTGAATAGAATGTTTTAGATTTGTATCACAATGAAGTATAGTTATCTAACTAAAACAGCTTACAAAATATTTTCAAACAATTTTGTTTTTGCATCATGCTGTTTTTCACATGATATTTGCGCATGTCGCATATATTGTATTTATCTATTGCAATCTTGCATATAATGCCTCGTTATGCATATCAAAATGCTGGTTGTACCAGATTATCACGCTGTAAGATGTCATTGTATGCCTTAAACCGTATGTCCCAACAAAAAGATATAGGTAATAAATTATAGTTTCATACCCAGAAATAGCATTATGATTGATTTATTATATTTAAAGTTATCGTTGCAGAAAGTCGGATTGTAATTTTTTGAGGGGCATACGGTACATGTACATTATGTCACTGAACATGGGAAAAGTTGCGGCTAAACTGGTGAAATTGAAATCAAAGAAGTCAGAATAATTGTTTTTCTTGTTCCATGTTATTCTCCACATTCATATCACGTCAGTTTACATATTTACAAGGAGTACAAAGGTTGCTTCGAAAGGTCCAATACATTTTGATGAACTATTACCTGAAACAAATCAAGACTGCTACAGTCATATCACGTCAGTTTACATATTTACATATTTATAAGAGGTCAAAAGGTTGCTTCAAAAGGTGCTTGATAATTTGTTTCAGGTAATAGTACATCAAATGTTGTACCTTTCGAAGCAACCTTTGTACTCCTTGTAAATATGTAAACTGACGTGATGTGATTGTGGAGAATAACATGGAACACGAAAAACAATTATTCTGACTTCTTTGATTTCAATTTCACCAGTTTAGCCCCCCCCCCCCCCCCCCCCCCAACTTGTCCCATGTTCAGTGACATACATGTATAGTACTCATATCATACAATGCCATCTGACAGCGTGATATCCGGTACAACCAGTATTTTGACATACATAACAAGGCATTATATGCAAGATTGGAATCGATAAATACCATATATGCGACATGCACAAAAGACATGTGAAAAACAGCATGTAGCAAAAACTAATTTTATAAGAAATATTTAGCTAATAAAAAGAGATGCAATTCATTATATAATGCTGTCACTGAGGTTTCATGAAATTCTTCTTATCTTATTTTCTTAACATCGAAATGTTATTACTACTTACAAATTAACCATAGAACATGTACCTGTGTATCCAGTCCTGAAATTGACTTCTCTGGTCGTCTCTTGCTTCAGGACCAACAATGCGAGACTATCGTCCGGGCAGTTGGTCAAGTCGAGGACGAGTGTCACATTCCTCCGTTTTAACGAGCACAGGTCGTTATATTCTACAGTCTAAATACAAAAGCACGAATAAACATAATAATACTAGAAATAATAAAAATGTTCATACGAATTAGGTGATACCCATGTTTTTACTTGCACCATTCCATAGGCGAAGATTTTCTTCTCGTCATTGGAAGGCCGGGGGAGGGGGTGATACGTAATTTCGACCATTATAGGCGAGGGAGCGAAGCGACCAGCCCCCAGTAGCTTGCACATGGCTTTATGGCCGTGTGTGTGTGTGTGTGTGTGTGTGTGTGTGTGTGTGTGTGTGTGTGTGTGTGTGTGTGTGTGTGTGTGTGTGTGTGTGTGTGTGTGTTTTGGAAGGGGGGTGGGGGGGGGGTAGGGGACAATAACATAACCTTTTGAATTACATGCCACATTTATGAAAGTTTTTTTTTTTATGAATTTTGTTATACACATTGAAATTATTTGTATTATAATTTGTATTACGCTATCATGTACTTATATTGTTTATACATTATTATAAACATAGGTGTAGATACATCCTTGCAAATATTCCACTTGTGTGTATGTGTGTATGTGTGTGACTGTGAGTGAAATTACTTGTGTGTGCTTGTCGTGTTTTATACTTCTAATTGTGCATTTTAACTGTTTAACTGTGTATTACTGGGCTATTTACTCACAAACCATAAAATATTGTATGGTTGATTTGTAATTTGTAATGTAATATTTCTGTATTACCTGTTTTTTTTTATGGTTGAATAAACTGAAATGAAATGAAATGAAATAACGCACTTATAATTATAACTCCACCATGCTCGAAAGGTATAGAAAATTACCAACGACTAAGTAATAATCCTGTTATCATTCAAAGGGTTCCATTAAAACACAAGAGAGCGCTTTCTAAAAAATCATTGGTTTCAACCATTTTTTTTTCATACAAAATTATGCATGTGATGTTTTGTTGAAGTAATGTTTAAATAGAGAGATCATCAACTATTATTTAAAAAGCTCTTTTGAACATTTTTGAAAAAGTGTTTTTTATTTTTTTTAAAAGATCAAATAAATCTGAGGCCCAGATTTACTCCGATCGGATATATTTATTGATGTTTTAGCTGTTTCTGAACAGATTTTGATCAAATAAAGTTTATTCTGTCATTAAAGGGATAGTTGAGTTTTTGTATAGAGGGCGCTACTCTGTTTTGTTCGTGAGATAATGAAAAACTGAGTGTCAGATTCGAAAGAGCATACAATTTTAATGACAGAATAAACTTTATTTGATCAAAATCGGTTCAGATATGGCTGGAATATCCATAAACATAACTATTCGTAATAAATGTGGGGCCCCACAATTATTAGACAATTTTGAACCAGCCGGTAAAAAAATTTAAAAATGCTTCCTTTTTTCAAAAATGTACAAAAGTGGTTTTTAAATAGTTGTTGATAATCTCTCTATCTAATCACTATTTCAACATAACCTCACATTCACAATATTTTGTTGTGTAAATGGTTGAAACCGATGATTGTTCAGAGAGCGTCCTCTTGAGTTTTAACGGTTCTTTTTTAATGATACCATGCTTTTACTTAGTTATTTGTAATTTGTTATTTATTTTGAGCATGGTGGGGTTATAACTATCAGTTTGTAATATGTTACAGGTTTGGCTTACTAAAATTAAGTTTGACAAAAACTGTTCTATCTTTACAAGAACTCAACTATCCCTTTAAAATGGTATGCTCTTTCAAATTGTACACTCAGTTTTTCATTATCTCACAAAAAAAATATTGTGTGCAGCGCCCTCTATACCAAAACTGAGAACCTCTTTAAGTCAATGTGCACTGTGTGTGCGTAGCACACTTGGTGAACACTTTGGCAAAACCCTTACTGGAAGGATGGGGAGTAGGGGCCCGCTGTTTAGTCCCTGCCGGGGCCCAGGGGGTAGAGCCCTTTGCTAGTTTTTCTAATTAAGCTGTTTAGAATTCGTAATATTATAAAGTGCACATTCCAAGCACCCTGATGGCACATTGAATGGAATAACTAAAGGGATAAAGGAAACAATGCATATACAATATAGATACACCGTGTATTAGTCGGGCAAATCATAAGTTTATCGGATTCTAACATGAACAATTAATGGTTCGACGTTTTAGATTCTGTGTAGTTGTGTCACTCTCTTAATTCTACGTACTTACTAAGATTACTGAAAAGCGTTTGTCAAATAATACATTTACTTCATAAATGCGACCATTGCCACACTCCGTATATTATAACATTATAAAAACATATTATACTTCTTCTTATAAGATCGCAGGCGCAGACATAATATGCCTTACCTTTGTCATTTTAGCGGTTTTATTGTGCACTGTGCAGGTGATCGTCAGATTTTCTGTCTTTTCCGCGCTGATATCCATGCTATCTCTCAGTAAGACCAGTTTATAATCCAACATCCCTTCTTCCATCTTAATATCCTTTAATTTAAAAAATACTCTCATTACGACCACAAAGGAAGATTCTGTGAACATAGTAAATTAGTTAAGAAGTACCATTTTAAAAATTTTATCCCATAGAACATAATAGAAAATGTTGAACAGATGAACGTTCATACTAGTATAGTAAAATTTGTATTTTACCGCAGTTCCTTTGACTAATAAATTATTCAAGCTTCTGGAGCCCATGATTGTTGTGCGTGCACAACTTCCTCTTTTTGATTAAAGGGACTTAAGGGGGATGTTCATGCCTAACAAAAAAAAACGATTTAAATACAGGGATCAACTGTTGACGGGATAATTTAAGACGTGTACAAAGTAAGTGCAATGCGTTAGTAAAATAATATCACTTTGCATTTTTGCTAATTTCTCTGCCAAAAAAACATCCAATTTACGTTAATTTTCACACATTACTTTGTGGACATATCGGATCATACTAATACACATTTTATTAATCACTCATCACTTTTTTAACTTGTCAACAAAGCTTAAAACTAGATCCCTTGAAGGGAATATGAATTTCTAGTTGATATGGGGCTGTAAAAACATTTCTTCTTGAGGTTATGTAGAAGAAGACTATGTGTAGGAAAACATATCATTCTCAGAACCCAAACAATTTTTGTTTGATCAAACCATTTTTATTTCAATGATTAATTACAAAATATTTGCACCATTGAATCAAGATGATAACTATTAGGTTCCAATAACACACACAATGTCGTAACTAACATTAGGATGTATACTTATACTTCGATAATTTACTACTTGAGGTTTTGAGAAACTAAGATTTCATTAAAGGTGATGCATTTTCCAATCATATTTTTTTTCTGGAAACACATTTTCGTGAACTTGTTGATAGAATGGACTACTAAAGGTGCTACCTTTCATTTATAAGAATATTATTTCTGGGTGGTGGTACCCTTTAACTTTCACATTAGCAGTATTAGCAGAAAACAAAATAATGAAGGAATTAAATATTCCAGTTAAGTATTGGGCATTTTAGATATACTCTTTTTAATCCAACACTAGTAATTAAGACAGGCGAAGATACAGCTTATTTAACTACCTTAAAAGTCCCCTCTAGCGAGTCGAACAGGTGCACAAGAAGGATTGGATCACGACGAGGTGGCATTTGTGCTGTAAGGAAGGGAATAAAGGAAACTCGCTTAGACTCGACGGACGGGGTCCTGAACAAGAAATCCCAGATGCTGGTGAAGTGGTTTAATTGCAGTTCTACCCTGTATTTGCTGAAGCGGCAATGCACAGTGTTATCTGGGGTCCATGGTGAAGCTGTAGGGGTAAATACAAAATATAGATTATTTTTATTAATTTATACTCTCTATTTTGTAAAGAAAATAAACAAAAAAAGGTGGTGATCAAGAAGAACCAGTCAATAACCTCTTCTAAGTTAATGAATACAATCATGTAGGCAAACAATTTATAGCATGGGCATGCATCATTCTACCAGAGTCTGACAAAAGCTTGTCCGAAATGATATAATTTTGTCCTAAAATGTCATGGTTTTACCCAAATTTGAGAAAATTCCACGAATATGGCAATTTTCAATAAATCTCGGACATGTCGGAGGGTTGCAGATCTATAGTGAAGACGCTTTCCTGACCCCTCCCCCATCCGTCTTTTATGTACATCTTAATAACTATAATGCCTCCGTTATAATAGTTTTCCACCCTCCACAGTTAAGGTGGTTTAAGTCCATGGACACGCTAAAACATGCGAATCTATAGCCTACCGTGTGTCCACAAATACAATTGTACAGTTAGGAGAAAATAACAAAATACGATAATGTCAAAACATTTCATGTCACTTGTCAGCATGAGCGTAGTTCTATTTAACATGCATGAGGCACAATGTTTGCTCCGACCAGCGAATGTGACGAAAATGTATTTGTACCGATTTTGATATTTGCGATGAAAACAGTAATGTCACTTTGTGGCAATCATTGTTTCTCCCCAATTATAATTACGATTAATGACATGAATGACTTGAGTGTAACTATATTCGCCTCTGTTGAATTAAAGACATGTTAGAAGGAGTTAAAAATGGATATGTATAGATCATGGGATTTCTCTTACCAGCAAGGTTTCTTGATAAAGTGATATAGAATTAGCCTGACATTTTTAATGATTGTCTGATTTTTCTGATTGTCTCAGATTAATGTACTTTGGGTAATTCCTAATGGTGTTACACAACAGACGTCGTTTACCTGGAAATTGTACCTGGAATTGATTGAAGGCATTTGTCAGTAGGTTATTCAAGACTCTAAATATTATTTTCTTAATTGTGAACTGATATTGAGGCGCATTCAAAGCTCGAATGTTAGTAGCGCGCGTTGATAATCAAACATTTCTTCATTAGGCCAATAGTAGATGATTTTGCAAATATTCTGTTACTGTGAACATTTATTTTCAAAAGGTGAACTGTATTGGAATATATATCAGGCAATTAGAAAAAAATGTTCTCAACTTCATACGTAGTCCAATTAATTATTATGAATACATTTCACACGTTTTTGTTATAAAATTAGTTCAATTTCGTGTAGTCGTGCAACGTGTGCAATGCACAGAACGTAAATACACTAAATCAAAAAGAAAATGGATTACTGCAACCAATCGATCATAACTGAAACCTGACACATACTACTACTACTAATGCTAATAGTAAACCTAAATGATGATGATAGTAATAATACAAATACAACGTTGTTGTTAGTGCTAATGCAACACATTGACAAAATTGATTTATTCTCCAATCGCTGAATCTGATTTGTGACATATGTGTATTATTACATTTCATGAAGACTTACCCGAATTTTCACCACTTTTTATGAACACCACACTCTCCGCGCAGTTCGGGTCAGTGAAGACGGCACAGTGGGGCATTGAAACTGTGATGGGCTTCTTGAAAGACAGGCCGGCTGGGGTACAGTGGATGCCAAAGTTGACGACCATCTGATTTTCTTGTAGTATCAGGTCATCAGGTAGTTTTGTCAGGACCTGAACTGAGATATCATGTTTCAACCCTTCTTCTAGAGCGCCGGGAGGAATAGTAAGAGTGACGTCATAATGATCAATGCGTAGTTCACCACCAAGATGGTCAAAGGTCTTGCGTGATGTGTCCCGCGAGTGTGTGTTTGAAGAAGCTGTATATGAGAAAGGATACAAAATAATATCCTACAGTGATGCAACACAATCCCACTTCCCAAAATACCCTGAAATAAATGCAGATAATATCTAATTAAAAAACAAAAAGAAATGGCAGGATATGGGTTTTGAGCCAAAAAGTTTGTTATATTGAAAACACTTGCGTGCGTTGATATTGTATCCCTTATAAGATGCATAATCTGTGTTTCTTTTTCTTTTTTCTGGTCAGGAACCGTAATTTGCACAAAATCCTGTCAGCAAATCATGAACAGCCCACTTATTTGCTTATCTTGTTCCTATATTTGCGTAATTACTCTTTACCTTAACAACTATTTTCTCGACTTTAATGAGGCGGATAGATACGTACGTAGGAATTTCGCGGTCACTGGGGAAAGTGGCTTTTAGTCAATTTGAGAAAATACATTTAGCAGAAAACTGCGACATGTCCGTTTATTAATCGGTATTATTTAGTATACGTAAAAACACTAGGTAGCGAAAACGTATAAAGCTGCGTTCCCACTAGAGCAAATATTCGCGCGAAAATTCGCTCTAGTGGGAACGCAGCTTAAGGCCGAGTAGTGAGGTACCTTAGTGGAAAAATCGAGACACGGTATTTAAAAGCCCTATTTTATCAGCAAAGCTTCGTCTTTATATAAGATTTGTTAAGTGTTTGCTAAAAAAGTTCAAGTTCGAAATGGCGACCGTCTCGGATTTTGATCAATAGTTCATGCAGGTCAATATGCGGTTTAACCCTGCCAAAATGTATACAAAAGGCGTTGAAAGTGTTTAATCTACGGTTTCTGGAAGTATGTAACATGAAATATATATACGCAATAATAACATGAATAAAGCAAATCTCACTTACCTTCCGGAAGTTTGATTTTCGTTCAAGATGGTCGCCATTATGTTACAATTGGAAATCACGAGAATTAATACTAGAAGTAGTGTGAGCGCCTTCCTCAATTGTGGTCAAGCCATCGATTTAAAAAAAATGCTGGATATAGCGCTCTCATCATATTCAATTAACAATAAAAGCACGGGACAGGTTTCGGTTTTTAAAATTTCCATTTTGTTCTAAAGATATTTACGATTGAAGCGTTCAGATATTAACCTGTCTACGCGATAATTTACGTGCAATGAGTAAGTAAATATCACTTTGCATTTTTGCTCATTTCTCGGCCACAAAACATCCAAGTAACGTGCAATTTGTACACATTACTTTGTGGACGGATCAGATCACAGAAGTACACATGTTACTAATCACTCATCACTTTTTGAACTTGTCAACAAAGTTAGTAGATCCTTTTAATGAGCGGGTATACAGGGGAACGACCCCCACCCACAACATTTGGGGTTAAACAAATATAAATGAATGTTAAAATATAGGGATATTGTCCCCTTTTGTTCATTATGAGAAAGTTGAAACAATATTCTTTTAAAACAACATTTGTAGAGTGATGAACTGCCCATCCCCCACCTCAAATATACTATATCAACTCGCTCTACGCCATTCTAGCATTGTTCTGCTCTCAATGGTAATTCACATTTTTTTTAAAATGAAATTAGCCAACAATTCGCAGATTAGGTGGAGCGTGATCTAAAAAAGTATGCAAAACGTGAGTAGCGTGTTTCTACGAATGTATGCAAAACGTGTTTACGTTAACTTGACGCGCTACCGTGAAAGACCGAACATTTGTTAAGGGTCTCGGACTCGGCTTCAACAATGCTTGACGCACAACCCCCCGCCCCCCCCCCCGGATTGTTTTAAATCTTCACCGACACTCCCACCCCCTCGAAAATGTTAGTCGACAAAATAACCCCCCCCCCCCCCTTGAAAAAATTCCTGGCTACGCTACTGAGTTGGGATATGTTCAACATTTCTAATCATTGCCATAATTTAATTTGCTATTTTAATTTTGGTAAGTTATTAAAAAGATTAAACTCTATTAATTGTTAATTCAATGAATTGTTATTAAAATAATGTAACGTTATTTAAATATTTACCTCTGGAATTACGTATGTTGGCTCCGGATGAATGTCTGCAATTGATACAAAAACATTATGATTATATTGCAGGACAAGGCTTACCATGAAAACGCTAATTTAAAATATACACAAACAATAGTTATGTTTATAGTTATACAATAATGATATAATTGCACAAAAAAGTAACTTCGGATTATTGTGAGCTTGGATATTTCTTTTGTCACATTTCGGTTAAATTAATAATAACCAATCATTTTCACACGGAAAACTCAATTTCACGGTACGTTATAGAGGGTGGCCCCAAAAAACGGAACGGGGCACTTCCCAAAATATAGTACCAAAATGATTAAATATCCATCGGAAAGGGTGTTTTTTCCAATGAAAAACGATACAAAGAACAGTCATTTCGTGTATTTTTGTTTTAGGGCGCTGTGAGCGAGACACCGTGTCAGGTTCCCATTTTTGTCAATTTTTACCAACATGAAGTCAATGCCTCATAAATCGTAATTACTGCCCGTCATAGTATTTAACAACGAGCAATACTCGCGCCATTGTTAGTGTGCATTCAGCTGTGTTCCGAGAGAATGGGCATAGTTGTTCGATGCTATGACGGGCAGGAATTGCGATTGATCAGCCACTGACTTGGTAAAAATTGACAAAAATGGGAACCTGACATGGTACGTGTCACTCACAGCGCCCTGAAACAAAAAATACAAGACCAAAATGACTGTTCTTTGTATTATTTCTCATTTGAAAAGACACCCTATCCGATGGATATAATCATTTTGTTAGTATATTTTGGTAAGTGCCCCGTTCCTTTTTTTCCGTGTATAAGACGCACTTTTTTCCGTCGGAAAAATTTCAAAGGGGGGGGGGGGGTGCGTCTTATACACAGGTATAGCAAAAAAAATAAAAATAAAAATAAAAAAAATATATATATATTCTTTTTTTTAATTTTGTTTGGACACCCTGTTGAATGTGGTTTAGGGCATGACAAGAGCTTGCTGTCAGTTGTAGCATTCAGCAAGATATACCTTTTTCTCACACAAAAAATATTGGTTACAGATGTAAAAATTGCAAGTTTATTGAGCAGTAATACTGCTGCTAATAAATATGCATACATTCGTGAGCAGCAGTACTAATTATATATGCAATTTTCCAACCAGTCGTTATAAATTTTGCTCATAATTAAAAATAGTTGTTAGTAAATTTAGAAAATTGCATTATATTTAGTGAGTATTGGTGCTCATGAATATTCATGAATATGAATATGAATATTTATGAGCACCAGAGTTACCGCTCAATAAATGTGCAATTTGTGTACTAACCACTATTTTTATGTGAGAAAATGATGTTGATGAATGCTACATTCAACATTAAGCTATTGGCATGCCCTAGACCAGTGGTATAAGCATTCCAAAAGCACTTCAGGGTCTTTTTTTAAAAATACAGGTTTTTTTTTTTTTTGCTGTGAAAGTTGGGGGTGCGCCTTATACACGGGTGCGTCTTATACACGGAGTTTTACGGTAGTTCATATTTTGTGCTGTTTGGGAAAGTATATACAGAAATTAAATGTCTGAATGTAGAAGCTCAGTTTAATTTTGATCATTTAAGCAGCCGATTATCAACCTTAAAAGGTGTCTATATTATTATTAAGGTGTAGACATTCTCCTGGCATTTTGTTTGTCTTTATTCATGCTGCCAATGGCCAACACTCAATTATAACACCGCGCATGCGCGTGGATTTGTGACTGAATTCGCGAAGGGCGCTGTTGTCACATAGAGCTGTATACATTACGGACACAATGGAAGCATCGTACAGGACACATATTTTTGATCTCGTCTCGTCTACACATGCATGTATGTCAGTTGTATTATAGTGGTGTAACGTTGGAGGCACCGTAAATGATTATTCTATATCTATTCATGTGTTCGGTATGGTACCCGTTTCGATGCACATAAGTGCCCTGGGCAGCTGCCGGTCTAAGCCTCGGATAAATGTATTTTAATCGAGTCCCACATACTCGAACAAATTTCCAAAATGATTATTTGATCTTAAGTTTTCTACAATATTATAAACATTTCGTCCAATAGAAATATGAGCTCTGCTGTATTAAAAGAGTATCCGGATTGTTTGTGGTCTACATGACTGGTGTAGAAAGCCCTTTAAAATGGTTCTATTAGTCAATGAAAATTATGTATGGTAAATATCAATTCCGCTTTACAAAATCGATATACGAACCGTTCATCCTTCTTTTGGATTGCTTCCGCTTTTTTCCAACGCAAATGTTTGACACCATCGGCGTTGTCTTTTTCTGCGGCATACTGTAGTTTCCCACTGGCTGCTTCACTTATGGGATGCTTTACCACGTCAACTTGACCGCTAGCCTCACTTGTGTTGCGACGGTTGATCCGAGCGCCCTCCGCAATAAGAAGATCTATGACAGCAAGGTGACCGGAGAATGATGCCATATCCAGGGCTGTTATCGCATCTCTATTCTTCTTGAGTACATCTGCTCTTTGACTAATCAGGTATTTCACTACATCGAGATGACCTTTTCCTGCTGCTAGATGCAAGGGAGTTCTCCCAAGTTTATCCCCATCGTTTACGTCAGCCGATTGACTATTAAAAAGCAGATATTTCACGACATCGAGATGACCATTCATCGATGCTATATGCAGGACCGTGAACCCATTATCATCTCTCTTGTCCACACTTCCTCCTTTACTAATCAGAAATTTGACTACATCGAGATGACGTATTCCTAATGCTAGAAGTAAGGGAGTGTTCCCAATAAGTCCTTCCGTAACGTTAACGCCAGCCTCATGATTAATCAGGTATTTCACTACGTCGAGATGGCCACTCATTGATGCTACATGTAGGACCGTCATTCCTTGATCAGTTTTCTCATCCACACATCCTCCTCCACTTATCAGAAATTTGACAACATCGAGATGACCTTTTTCTGCTGCTAGATGCAATGGAATACTCCCATGTTCATCCCCAACGTTAACGTCATCAGCTGCTTGACTAATCAGATATTTCACGACATCGAGATGGCCAAACACTGATGCTACATGCAGGACCGTCATCCCTTTATCAGTTTTCCTGTCCACAATCCCCCCTCTACTCATCAGATATTTCACTACATCGAGATGGCCTTTTCCTGCTGCTAGATGCAAGGGAGTTCTCCCATGTTTATCCCCATCATTTACGTCAGCCGATTGACTAAGCAGATATTTCACGACATCGAGATGACCATTCATTAATGCTAAATACAGGACCGTGAACCCATTATCATTTCTCTTGTCCACACTTCCTCCTTTACTCATCAGAAATTTGACTAAATCGAGATGACGTATTCCTAATGCTAGAAGTAAGGGAGTGTTCCCAATAAGTCCTTCCGTAACGTTAACGCCAGCCTCATGATTAATCAGGTATTTCACCACGTCGAGATGGCCACTCATTGATGCTACATGTAGGACCGTCATTCCTTGATCAGTTTTCTCATCCACACATCCTCCTCCACTTATCAGAAATTTGACAACATCGAGATGACCTTTTTCTGCTGCTAGATGCAATGGAATACTCCCATGTTCATCCCCAACGTTAACGTCATCAGCTGCTTGACTAATCAGATATTTCACGACATCGAGATGGCCAAACACTGATGCTACCTGCAGGACCGTCATCCCTTTATCAGTTTTCCTGTCCACAATCCCCCCTCTACTCATCAGATATTTCACTACATCGAGATGGCCTTTTCCTGCTGCTAGATACAAGGCAGTTCTCCCATCTTTATCCCCGTCGTTAACGTCAGCCGATTGACTAGTCAGATATTTCACGACATCTAGATGGCCAGTCATTGATGCTACATGCAGGACCGTCATCCCTTGATCAGTTTTCTTATCCACACTTCCTCCTTCACTCATCAGATATTTGACTACATCGAGATGACCATTTCCTGCTGATAGATGCAAGAGAGTATTCCCATCTTTACTCCCAACGTTAATGCCAGCCGATTTGCTAATGAGATATTTCACGACATCAAGGTGACCATAAATTGATGCTACATGCAGGACCGTTAACCCATTATCATTTATCTTGTCCACACTTTCTCCGCGACTCATCAGATATTTGACTACATCAAGATGACCATTTTCTGCTGCTCGATGAAAGGGAGTGTTCCCATCTTTATCCCTTATGGTAACGTCAGCCGATTGAATAATCAGATATTTCACTACATCGAGATGACCATTCATTGCCGCTGCATAGAGGGCTGTTGATCCATCACTTGCCCTCTTGTTTACATCGGCTCCATGACTTATCAAATATTTTACGGTTTCGACATGCCCTTTTCGTGATGCGGCATTTAGTGCTGTATATCCGTTCTTAGATATCACATCAACATGAGCTACTTTTTGTAAGAGATATTTCACTATGTCAGGATGACCGGTCAGTGATGCGCTATGTAGAGCTGTTAGCCCGTCAAGGCTCTCCGCATTCACATCTGCCCGTTGATCTATAAGATAGTTGACAACTTCGAGATGACCTTCGAATGATGCTACATGAAGGGCTGTTTTCCCATCTTCATCTCCCTGGTTCACATCAGCTCCTTGACTAATCAGATATATTAATGTTTCTAGATGGCCATCCTTTGATGCATAATGCAATGCCGTCATCCCATATTTAGATCTCATATCCACACTGCACCCTAGACTTCTCAGATATTTCACTACAGCCAGCTGACCATTTTGTGAGGCTACATGCAGGGCTGTATTTCCGCGTTTATCTACAATGTTTACATCAGCATGGTGACTCGTCAAAAACTTCACTGTCTCAAGCTGTCCATTCTGTGCCGCTGCATAGAGGGGTGTTATTCCAGTATCGCTTTTCTTATTTACATTAGCGTCATGATTTATCAGATATTCCACAGTTTCGACATGCCCATGTAGTGACGCAAGATGCAGTGGTGTGAGCCCTTTCTTACATCCCATATTAACATGAGCCCTTTTTTGTATAAGATATTTTACTATGTCGAGCTGACCTGCCGCCGATGCCTCATGCAGAGGTGTTATTCCGTCATCAGCACACTTGTTGATATCAGCCTTTTCACTTATTAGATATTCTACCATTTCAAGATTACCTAAATGTGATGCAAGATGCAGGTATGTTCTTCCAGTATTGTCTGTATCGTTTACATATGCCCCATGACTTATCAGATATGCCACTGTATCGCGATGACTATTGTGCGATGCTACGTTTACGTTTATCCATCTGTCATTTCTGTCTTTGATACCATCAGTCCCTAATTGACTGATGAGATATTTCACTGTTTCGGGATGACCATGCTCAGATGCTTTATACAAGGCTGTTAGTCCATCACTATCCTTCTTGTTTGCGTCAGCTCCTTGAGCTACGAGATACTTTACCGTATCTAAATGTCCATTTTGTGATGCTACATGTAAAGCTGCTACCTTGTCGCCAGCCCCTTCACTTATCAGATATTCCACTATGGCAAGATATCCTTCCTGCGATGCTCGATGAAGTGCTGTTGATCCATCAATATCCGCCTTGTTCACATGAGCCCCTTGACTTACTAGATACTGTACCATGGCGAGGTGACCATTCTGTGATGCTGCATGCAGGGCTGTCCACCCACTTTTCCCTCCCTTATTAACATCGGCTCCTTTAATTCTCAGGGATTTAGCTGTATTGAGATGACCATTGTGGGATGCTGCAATAAGTGGCGTTCTACCTTCATTATCTTCATTGTCCACTTCAGCACCATGACTTATGAGATATGTCACAATATCAACATGACCATAGAGCGATGCTACATGCAAGGCTGTTGCCCCATCACGATCTCGTTTCTTGACCTCAGTCCCTTGACCTATCAAATATTTAACAGTATCGAGAAGACCACTCTCTGATGCATCATGCAGGAATGTCGTCAAATCATCTTCTTCCTTGCTTTCTCTACATGCTCTAGCCGACTGATTTGTCAAATATGTCAATCTATTTAGCTTCCATGTTTTTGATGCCTTAATTGACGATCCTTCATTCGGATAGGATATCAACTGACATTTCACGACCACCATGATTATATTTTCTTGGTAAATTATAATCCCAGATTTTCTTAATTTGTTTCAAGATGAATAGGAACCTACTACGCTTTGCTTCTCATTTTCAATCTGTGTTTAGCCAACTTGCACCCCATTTCGAATTGTTGCTTCAATTTTAGAATATAATGTCCATCTCATTTCAGCTCCTTTGTGTCCTATTCTTGATGACTTTCGCCTCTAGAGTTTTCTGACTTGTCTATAAAATACATTGCAAATATAGCAACACTGCAACAACACCATGACAATGATAGATAGTATGAAATCTACAGAAAACTCGTTTACGTCTGGGGTATCTGACCTCATGTTAACAAAAGCGCTGGTTAATTAGCATCGACTTGGGATTGGTTGTAATGTAGTCGACGGAAGAGGCGCTTTGATATTCTCCTGTCCAATTTTCTCCAACTTTGATGGTTTGAAGAGTGTGCTTCTATTTTTAAATGTATCTACCTACACAGTTTGATGATCTCACTTCATGACACCCGATTTGTTATTCTTTGATGCAATGATGCAGTTATGCAGGCATTCGTCTTGTAGTAAGAACACAGTTACTGGGGTTTTGTGATTACAGTGTTGTCCACTTTCCGCCTCTACTAAAGGCACTCGCCGTTTGTCGCTGAAATGTCCAATGTACCCTTGGAATCAGTCAGTCACCAAGCATACGTAACATCAAAGTGGCTACAAAATCCCACATTGTACTGGAAGTTATGTCGTTTAATCGAGTTAGCTTATTCAGCTCCATAAATTGTTGAAATCGATCGTATCAATGGATCTATCGCGTAAATCTTGTAGAAGCATATAATCCACAAGTTCACGACAGTGCATTGTCAACATATATACGTGCTTAGTGTAAGAATGCGGCATACCAATTAATAATTGTGTTTACCAACCTCATACGTTCTATGTGGGAGTTAGTTCTATCACCCTGCGATACGGGATCTGTCACACATGATAAAAGAGTTGCAACTACAATCATTGATCCGAATAGCTAAGTGTGATTTATTGACAGCACGAACCTGGCTAATCGGCCCTAAAACATATGCTCACTATACATTCTGTCACAGCGGTGTTGGAAGACACCGATACTAAAGATGAGAAAAGACTTCACCAAGTGTAAGAGACACACACAGTCATCAAGGATCATCGAGAATACGCTGCGTTAAATTATTCAGTATAAACCTAATGCCAAAGGGTGAGTCCCCTCTAAACAACTCCTCACAATTTCATAACCAATAATTGTTTTAAAGGTGTACCTGTAAAGTGTCTAACTCCACGAAAATTAGCTTCCATTTTTCTCTTCTACCGTGTTGCTTTCCTTATGGTAAGAGAAAAATAAGATAGGGCTATATTTTTTTCAAATGCCCCTTTAGTATGAAGATATCTACCATTCAGCTCAAGAGCGTTTATAAATGGTCATTAACGTCATAATAATTAGTTGTAAATGTTGACGCAAAATTCCACCTTTTTTAACCAGCAAAGCAATGTTCTTTTTTTACTGAAACTTTCACATATCATTCAGACATATCTAACTATAATTTCGGTATAAGATTGAAGTCTCAAATGTCATTTTGGGGAAATATCTGACACTTTACAGGTGCACCCTTAAGAATGTTTAATGATTTGTTAAAGGGGGATTCCTTTGCGTGCTATGTTTATTTCAGTACGTCATAACTTGGTACTTTCGCGTCACACGTGACAGCAACATACCGCCCAAATTCACTTTTAAACATGTATAGGCCAATGTCGTTAACATTTTAGTATAAAAGAGTATTAACCACTGACGTTTGGGTGAATCTGGAGAGGGAGTACGTCTGCTTATGGTAGCTAAACCACTGAGGACCTGTTTCATACTTTCCACATTAATCAAGCGGCGGGACGGTTACGTAACCATAACATTATATAGTTTTGTAGTATTTGTGTACGGTAAGTTAGCTGATTCTTGTTCTTAGTGACGTTATTGCGGGCTGGAGAATGCCATGCCCGTTCTTGACGACGTCTTGACAGTAATTCCTGGATGTTTTATGTTCCTCACTAATCGCAAAGTCTACTCAAGAGTCAGCGAGAAGCTGATACATTCTAAAACAATGTCAATATAGGAGAAGTGACAAAAAGTCGCTCCCGAATTCATAACTACACTAAAAGGGCGTGTCAGTACATGACGTTTGTCATACCCCTTTTTCATTTTCGCTAACATGTGACAGGACCCTTTACAAAACATTGAAAACTTTGGTATATCGGATTCGTGGGAGGGATTATATTCTTTTCATCGTGTGTGGCAAACCGATCGATAAGCAGTACATGTATTCCATTCATAGGTAAATGAACCTGATCGCTAACTGTCTATTGTGTACGCGTGCAAATAAAAGAAATGGAAATATTAAAAGCAACACAGTTTGTTTAACTGAAGGAGACACAAATAACATCGCGTATTTGGAGGCAACACAATCTACCCTCTTGTAAAAGCCGCTATGCAGTTCCATGGCCCGGTCCATGATGACATGCCAATGCATGTTGACGTTACCGCTCATGCTGCTTTTAGGAGTACTTTATCAATTCACCCGGTTATTCATTGCAATATTTTGGTCCAAATACTGACAAGTTGGTTCAAATCTATACTTAAAACCAATATTACAGCTTTCCTATTCATACCAGCCTTGCTTTAGGATGATACCTTCAATCATAATTGGTACTTAAACATTTTACTCAATGAGTTATTACCTTTCAAATGAATCAGTTAAATCACTTGTGACATTTCCAAAATAATTTTGATTTATTTTCTTGATCAGAGTAACTTTTAACAGTTTTCACTGGGCTCACATTGCCCCTTCGTTAATTAGGCTTTAATAACTCCTTCATCTTTAATTGGTTATGGCAATAATAAGTTTCGTTTTTATGACTCCGCAACGAATTAAGTAGCCGGATGCATTATGTTGTCTGGTTGTCCGCCCGTCCCTCAATCCGTCCAAATTGCGTCCCGGATCATCCCGGACATTGTATTGCTGGTGACCTGTTATACTATGACTGAATTTCAAAGGGCCCATTGTCCTGATCCTTTAATCAGAACTCAAGGGATTGACTGGGTAATGAAAGGAAACCATTATAATATCTCCGGGGACCATAGCTACAAAGTGTTACCGGTAGTCTTTGTCTTTTTAGGCCAGGCTCAATTTGAGCCACTGATGAGAATTCGGGCCAATATGTTGTACTGTATATGTATTTTGTTCATTTTGCTAATAAGCCCCACCTCTTAAAAAAAACTCTCTAGAGAGAAATTCTTCTTGTGACCTCATCTGTCAATCACAACTCAGTTATTTATAAGATGAGCAATGCGCCTTCGCCAAAGCTGAGCGCCTGCTCACAAAAGTGTCACATATTTGAATACACTAACAATATAACACACTTTCAATTTCAATAGCAGTTGCTATGTCAGAAAAGCCCAACCATCATTAGGACAAAAAAGGCACTTGGAAGCATGTATGCGGGGCCTACTATTGTGGGCAAGTGTGTGAGTTGGTATATAGTGTATTCAAAGATGTGATACTATTGTCATGATTGTGAGAAGTCGCTCATCCTGGGCGAAAGTGAAATGTTCATCTATGTTGTTTGGACACAAAGGGACCTATTATGGATGGAATTCAATTACTAAAAACATACGCACTAGCGAAGTTTAATTATGTATATTTTCTCATTTCAGTCATTTATTTTATTTTATTTTGAGGGATGAAAAAAAAATTAAACGAAAAATATTATATCACTATAATTATGAATTTTTGGGGGCTTAGATTGACTAGCTATGACACATTTGTCAAACCTGAACGGGTTATCATGGTTATGTGTGGCTTTAACGCCTATACTTACCTAAAAAGAACAGTCTGCTTGGAAAATATATATATTTTTTTTTTTTCTAAGAAATTTGGTGGACGCTTTGTACTTTTGTGTGATTATGATTGGAGAAATAATGTATGAAATTGAAGGGTATGACGCCATTTAAAAAAAGATATTTTGAAAGTATGGCAAAGCTTGACAAATGTAGGCATTATGAAGAAAATAAGATGACTCCTATTATATTTAATAATAGACATAATAAAATGTTCTTTCAGAAATGTATAAGTAGAGTATTCGATATGATTGATGGAAATAAATGAAAACCTATTCCGCAATTTGGGGGTCAGGGTATACAAAGTAAAGGTTTACTTAGGATTTATGATATATTTATGATAATGTCAAAGGAGTGGAAGGATTAGAAATTTATGGAAATTGATAGACGTCAAAGTTTTTTAGATAAAATCAAGACAAGTATATGATCATTTTATTATACAGTTTCAACAAGATTATAGACTACAAATACGGGATGGACTAGCCTTTTAGCAAAGCATCGCGTCTAAATGCGCTGCAGGAACGACTGAACGCGTGGTGGAGACTATACGGCGAGCGGCAAAGCCGCGAGCCAGCACGATTCTCTGTGATAGTCGCGCTCTCCAGTCGTTCCTGCATAGTGCATTCAACTCAGCTCAGACGAGAGGCCTTGTCAAAATGCTAGGGATGGACAGGCTCAAAATAATTTTACTTATGAAGAATTGAAAGCTTTATTTTCACGGGTTAAAAGTTCAATTTTATGTGATAAAGAAAGAGAAAATCAGTAGAAGTCCTTGCATGTTGCAATTTATACAAAAGAAAACCTTTATAATTTTGGTTTTATATCAGATGATTTATTTGCTTTTATATCAGATAACACCACGTCATCCGCCTTCTCCGCCAACACCACCGGGAAAGCGTCCGCAGGTAGCACATCGTCCGCGATCACCGCAGGCAGCACATCGTCTGCGATCACCGCAGGCAGCACATCGTTCGCGATCACCGTAGGCAGCACATTGTCCGCGATCACCGCAGGCAGCATATCGTCCGCAATCTCCGCAGGCAGCACTTAGTCCGCGATCACCGCAGGCACATCGTCCGCAATCACCGCAGGCAGCACTTAGTCCGCGATCACCGCAAGCACATCGTCCGCAATCACCGCAGGCAGCCCATCATCCGCGCTCATCACCACCACAACACTGGCGCTCGCCATTACCTCATCGACCACGTACTCCGCCATCATCACATCGACCGCGATCACCGCACGACATCGTTCGTGCTCGCCTTCGCCGAGACGTAGTCCGCGCTCGCCGCCGATGGATCATCGCTTCTATTCGCCCCCACGGTACCTCTCCCCTTCAAGAGAACACTTCTCGGCTGAGGATGACGACACATATGTGTCATCGTTGATGGACCGATACCGGTGTGCCTTCCAGCACGAAAATAACTGTTTACATTATTTCAGGCAGAACTCATAAATTTCAAACATAACTCAACATATTTCTATGATTCATTTTCTTTATTTTTGCAATATGTTCATTTAAAAGAAAATATTTTAAAATGTGACTTAATAAATTATTGCCATATATATTTGTTTTATCTCTTTATAAATGCTAGTTATCATGTTTTGAAGCAATTTCTATTTTGTATCTTAGCCAATAAATTATTTTGACACTTTTTTTAATTCACAAAAGTAACCCTTGTGTAATGTGGTCGAGCGGCTGAAGTAGTGGAAATGAACTAGAAAAAAAAATTATTCCACACAGTCAAACGTCAAACGAACATCCAGAACATAAGGTATTAAACAGGGAGAACAGAAACACAGTTGAACGAAATCAAGTCTGGTAGTGTCTATGCTTGTATTTAGCCAAACTGGTAAACAGGAAAACTCATAACAATAGATAATAATTAACATATAATATGCAAATGAACTAAGGGAGAAACTACTACAACCAATTACAAAATATACCTAACTAAAATTGAACAACCTTATTCTAAAAAAGAACCAATAAGAGAAGAGATGGGGTGACATGATGTGATCATGTGATGACGATGAGGAAAGATGATCAAACACAATAGAACAGGAGTGTGTGTCCACCTTGTAGAGAAAAGTAATGACAGATAAAGAGAGAGGGGGATAGAGAGACTATATAGCCATCGTTACATCGTTACAAAGAGTAGTACAAATTATTCTGAGTTTTGGGGAAGATGGAAAGGAGTTAGCGGTGAGCATGATGAAAAGAGGCAAATTGAGTTTACACATACAAAAATGGGAACACGCACATTCAATATTATGTTGCTTTGATTGTTTTGAACGGAGATTTATGCGAGCAGATGTACCGGAAATGAGTGTGGCGTGAGGATGTGTAATGTTTGGGGGATGTGTGCGAGTGGGTTGTGTGAACGGGAGTAGGGTAAGGGATGTATACTGTTGGTCATATACCCAGCTAGCCACCTGACGTCGTGCCAACGTTGGGCCGATGTCATTTTCGTTGTAAGGGGACGTTGGGCCAACATGCGACATGCGACGTCACCGAGACGTTAAAATGTCCGCCAGCCCAACATCAGCTCGGTGTCTTTTTTTAATGCTGGCGCAACGTCATTTAGCGATTTCGGCTCAACATCAATTATTGACAATGGCCCAATGTCAGTTATAACGTAGGCCAAACATCGATTCCTGACGTTGAGAGAACATCAAGTTTTGACGTCGGCCCGACGTTAAAATGTCCGCCAGCCCAACATTGTCCCAACATCATTTTGTGATGTCGGGCAAATGTCAATTTCCGACAATGGCCCAACACCGAATCCAGACATAGGACAGATATCAAATTCTGATGTGGGCTCGACGTTAAAATGTCCGCCAGCCCAACATCGTCACTATGTCATTTTGTGATATTGGCATAACGTCAATTTCCGACAATGGCCCAACATCAACTCATGACATTGGACCAACATAACATTATGTCGGCTCGAGGTTAAAATGTCCGCTAGCCCAACATTGTCACGACATCATTCTGTGATGTTGGCCCAACGTCAATTTCCGCCAATGGCCCAATATCAAATCCTGAAGTTGGTCCAACATCAAATTCTGACGTTGGCCCGACATTAAAATGTCCGCCAGCCCGACATTAGCCCAACGTTATTTTTTATTGTTGGCCCAACATCAAATCTTGAGGTTTGCCCAACATCAAATCTTGACGTTCGCCCGACGTTTGAATGTCCACTAACCCAACATTGGCCCAACGTCATTTTCTGATGCTGGACCTAGATCACAATTTGACAATGGCCCAATGTCAAATGGCCAACGTAGGACCAACATCAAAAACGTAAAAAGAAATGTGAAGACATGAATAGATTCCACGTTTGTTCCATGTACTTTGTTTAACCTTTACACACATTCATAAATCATAATTCTATTCATATTCATATCCTATTCCTACACCTATTGCCTAATCCTAACCTATCATCCTATCGTCCTACAAACACAGGTCGCAATCGGTATAATATATATACACCTCTTCTTAGCATGTATGTTTTGTAATGGTTAGTAATTTCAGAGCGTTGAATCTGAAATAATCCACCTTCAAATCATATTCATAACACTATTTACATGTGTTATTTATATTCTTATATATCTTTATACATTATATACAGCAGCAAGGACATGACAAAAGTATATTTTTTAATATAAATGAATCCAAAAATCGAAAATTTTCATTTCACTTACGATCGCTTATAATCGATCATGAATTGCCCGATAGCAATACTTTTTTTTCTTTACTTTTGAATTACTAATGTTTGTAATCGATTAAACGAAATTCAATTCATTATAGATTCTCAAAGCAAGTTAACAAAAATATTATAAGTACCCAGCTAGCTAACTGACATCGGACCGGTGTCTGCAGGTCGTCGGCAAGATCGTGGTCGGCAAACAGACGTCGCGCCAACATTTCGCCAACGTCGAATTTAAGTTTGAGGTTTTTGAAATTAAATAAGTCGGAAAATGGTTGTAGTTGAATGTCGTGCCGATGACATTAAGCTGACGAAAAAATACGTCTCAAATAAAACGTCGCGCTAAAATCGCACCAATGCCGAAACTGATACCAATTTAAGAGCTCGATAGAGTGTTGTAATATTAATGTTAGGCCGATGTCAATAAACCAACATGAATATGACGTTGGGCCAATGTTGTACCGAAGTCGGAATATATCATTTTAAGAGGTGTCGGACGGATGTTATTAATTGGACATCAATATGACATCACAAATATGACGTCAAGCCTATATCGCGCCGATGTCAGAATTGGCAGCAATGACACAAGTCGGCAAATAGTCATGAAATCGATGTTCAGCCGATGTCAATATTCTGACATGAATATGTCATCTCCAATATGACGTCGGGATAATTTCGCGCCGATGTTGGAACTGGTAGCAATTAAAGAGGTCGGTAAATGGTTGTAACATTGATGTCGGACCAATGTTTTTTATTGGACATCCATATGACATCTCAATTATGACGCCAAAGCGATATCCTGCCGATGTCATAAATGGCACCAATGTAACTAATCATTAAATAGTCATTAAATGGATGTTGTGCCGATGTCAATAGTTCGACATGAATATGACATCTCAAATATAAAATCGGCCTTCTATTGCCCCGATGTTGGAACTGGTAGTAATTTAAGAGGTCGGTAAAACGTTGTGAAATTTATGTTGGGCCAATGTTATTAATTAAACATAAATATGACAACTCAAATACAACTTTGGGGCTATACCGCACAGATGTCGGAATTTATAGCAATTTTAAAGGTCGGTTGAAAAGTTGTTAAATAGATGTCGGGCGGATGTCATTACTCCTACATAAATATGACATCTCTATTAAGACGTCAGTCCGATATTGTGATGATGTTGGATCTGGTAGCAATTTAAGAGGTCGGTACATGGTTGTGAAATTGATGTCGGGCCAATGTTTTTAATTGGACCTCATCTCAATATGATATCTCAATTATATCGTCACACCGATATCTTGCCGATGTCAGAATTGGCAGCAATAAAACAAGTAGGCGAATGGTCATCAAATCGATGTTGCGCCCATGTCAATACTGCGACATGAATATATGAGACCCCAGATTTGATGTCGGTCCGATATTGTGCCGATGTTAGAACTTGTTAGCAATTTAATAGTTCTGTAAATGGTGTTTAGTTTGATGTCAGCCCGATGTAATTTATTAGACATCTATACTATGACGGCAAACATATATTCCGTCCAAGACAGAACCTTCAGCAACGGAACAAGTCGGCAAATGGTAAAATTAATGTCCTGCCATTAATCCGTCATAAATATGACATCTAAAATATGGCGTCGGTTCGACAGTGTGCCAATGATAGAGCTCTAGCAAATTAAGAGGTCGTTATAATAAATGGTTGTTAATTTGATGTCGGGCCGATGTAATTAATTAGACATCTGAAATATGACGTCAGACCGTTATCCTGTCGATGTCAAAACCGTTATCAATGGAACAAGTCGGCAAATGGTCATTAAATTAATGTCGTGCCCATGTCATTAATCCGACATGAATAAGAGATCTCAAATATGACGTCGGGCTAATATCGCGCCGATGTTGGAACTGGTAGCAAATTAAGAGGTTGGTCAAAGATTGTAAAATTGATGTTGGGATTATGTTATTAAATATACATAAATATGACAGCTCAAATATGACGTTGGGTCAATGTTGTACCGATGTCGGAACTGGCGACCATTTTGCCGGCTTGTTTCATGCTGCCAGTTCTGACATCGGCATGATATCGCTATGGCGTCATCATTGAGATGTCATATTCATGTCTAATCACTGACGTCGCCACAACATCAATTTAATGAACATTTGCCGAGTTGTGTCATTGCTGCAAGTTATTACATCGGCTTGACATCATATTAAAGAGGTCACATTGATGTCTAATTAATAACATTGGACCGACATTTTACTACCATTTACCGACTTCGTAAATTGCCATCATTTCCGACATCAGCGCGATATTAGCACGACGTCACATTGCACATGTCATATTCATGTCGGATTATTGACATCGGCTCAACATCAACTTAATGACTATAAGCCGAGTTGATTCATTGTTGCCCATTCTGACATCGGCAGGATTTCGGTTCGACGTCAGAATTGATATTTCATATTTTTGTCTCCTTAATAACCCGACATCAATTTCACAACCATTTACCGACCTCTCTAATTGCTACCAGTTCCAACATCGGCGCGAAATTAGCCCGACGTCATTTATGAGATGTCATATTCATGTAAGACTATTGACATCGGCGCAACATCAATTTTATGACCATTTGTCATATTTATGACGGATTAATGACAGGACATTAATTTTACCATTTGCCGACTTGTTCCGTTGCTGAAGGTTCTGTCTTCGACGATTATGTTTGCCGTCATAGTACAGATGTCTAATAAATTACATCGGGCTGACATCAAACTAAACACCATTTACAGAACTCTTAAATTGCTAACAAGTTCTAACATCGGCACAATATCGGACCGACATCATATTTGGGGTCTCATATTTATATCGGAGTAATGACATTGGCCCGACATAAATTTTACAACCTGTTTCCTACCTTCTATATTGCTACCAGTTCCGATATTCGCGCGATATTAGCCCGACGGCATATTTGACATGTCATATTCATGTTGGAGTATTGACATTGGTGCAACATTGATTCGATGACCATTTGCCGACTTGTTTTATTGCTGCTAATTCTGACATCGGCAGGATATCGGTGTGACGTCATAATTGAAATGTCATATTGAGGTTAAATTAATAACATTGGGTTAATGTCGGAGTGGCGGACATTTTAATGTCGGGCCAACGTCAGAATTTGATGTTGGCCCTTTGTTGGGTAACTGACATTGGGCCAGTGCCAACAATTAATGGTAAGCCAACATCACAAAATGACATTGGGCCAATGTTGGGCTGGCGGACATTTTAACGTCGAGCCCACATCAGAATTGTATATATCTCTCCTATGTCAGGATTCGGTGTTGGGCCATTGTCGGAAATTGACATTGACATTGACATTGGGCCATTGTCAATAATTGATGTTGGGTCGAAATCGCAAAATGACGTTGGGTCAGCATTAAAAAAAAAAACCGCCGCGCTGATGTTGGGCTGGCGGACATTTTTACGTCGCATGTTTAATGTAGACCCAACGTCCTCTTACAACGAATTTTACATCGGCCCAACGTTGTCACAATGTCAGGTGGCTAACATGGTTATTCCGTTGTGCTTCCTAAGAATTAGGGGAAAGTGAGTATATAGGTATTGGTAAAAGTGCCTGATTAACAGACATATGTCAACTTTTTGTTGAAAACTTTTAATCCCTCCCACATAATTAGTCGTCATTTATGAGATGTCATATTCATATCGGACTATTGACATTGGCGCAACATCAGTTTTATGACCATTTGCCGACTTGTTTCATAGCTGCCAGAGGCTGACATCGGCAGGATATCGCTATGGCGTCATCATGGAGATGTCATATTTATTTCTAATCATTGACCTCGGCACGACATCAAGTTTACAACCATTTACCGACCTCCTAAATTGCTATCAGTTCCAACATCGGCGCGATATTGGCCCGACGTCATTCATGAAATGTCATATTCATGTTGGACTATTGACATCAACGCAACATCAATTTTATGACCATTTGCCGAGTTCTTTCATTGCTGAATGTTCTAACGTCGGCGGGATATCGGCCTGACATCACATTGTAGATATCATATTGATGTCCAATTAATAACATTGTCCCGACATTACTTTCACAACCATTTACCGATCTCTTAAATTGATACCAGTTCCAACATCGGCGCGATATTAGCCCGACGTCATTTATGAGATGTCATATTTATGTCGAACTATTGACATTGGCGCAACATCAATTTTATGACCATTTGCCGACTTGTTTCATAGCTGCCAGAGGCTGACATCGGCAGGGTATCGCTATGGCGTCATCATTGAGATGTCATATTCATGTCTAATCGATTTTTATTGGGCCATTGGCGGAAATTGACGTTGGGCCAACATCACAGAATGATGTCGTGACAATGTTGGGCTAGCGGATATTTTAACCTCGAGCCGACATCATAATGTTATGTTGATCCAATGTCATTTATATGATGTTGGGCCATTGTTGGAAATTGACGTTATGCCAATATATCACAAAAATGACGTAGTGACGATGTTGGGCTGGCGGACATTTTAACCTCGAGCCAACCGCGATAAGCCGACATCCGGCCAACAACTTATGACATCGGCACGACGTCAGGTGGCTAGCTGGGTAGTTGGAATATTTTTTTTAGATCCAACTTTATTCTTTTTCCTGTTTTTTGCGCCTAATGAATCATTTTAGACTAAAAAATAATAATTGCATTATGTTTCCAAACTACCAATGTACAATACATGCTAGCATGAATTTGCATTAATTAATTAATTCTTTTGTTTTGAGCTTTGAAAGGCAGGACCTTTGATGATTGGCCCCTTTCCTTCTCCAACGCGTATGTCCGACGAGTCATCGTTATGGGTCATTTCTCAAAGTTGGCCGTGAGGTTTTCAACCAAAATTGGCACAGAGGCTCTCGAGGCCATACCCGGTCCAATGCCATTGGCTACCGACCGAACGATGCTTGTGCTCCACCATGAAGGGGTGTCAACAAGCAATATCCACTATTTCGTTGGACCATTGCAGGTTAAGGTCTGTAAAGTCCTCAGATGTCATCGAGAGAAGGGTCAATTAAAGCCAAGATTATCTCTAGGACGTCTACGATTGACCACCAGGATAGATTATCGCAAATTGCTTAAAGTGATCCAGGTAAAGTGTCTAACTCATGCACGAAAAATACTTGGAGCTTCCTCGTTTCTCTTCTGCCGTGTTGTTTAGCTTATGGTAAGAGAAGAATAAAATAGGGTTCGACTTTTTTAAATGTCCCTTTAGTATGAAGATAATTATCATTGAAAATCATTATTTAAAAAGCGTTAGCTAACGGTTTTGATAAAAAGTACAATTGTCGTCGCTGAACACGTCCTGCCAGCGCGCGTGGGAAATTTTCTCGACCCACTGGACTTTGAGCCTAGCGTGCGGAAATTCATGAATTCCGTACCGTCTGTAGCTGTATACACGGTGCGGATATGGTCAAGATCAAATGGATAATTATTACTGCGACAAATCTACAACAGACCATCAGTATTCGGTGATAAAATATGAACTAAATATTCGTTTTTTTCACTAGGTAAACAGTGTTCGTTTTCTTTCAAACTTTCACAAATCTTTAAATTCTATTTTACAATGATATTGATATAGGATTGAAGTCTCAAATGTCAGTTTGTGCAATATCTGACACTTTACACGGATCACTTTAACATGTGCCGTAGAAACCGGAAATGCCAAAAAGGAGCCTTCGCCGACTATGAAGAAAACACTATGGAATCAACGCCTTCCGCAATCAGCATCAGCAATCAGCAATCCCTCTAACATGGTCACATAGCAAGACAAACTACCAAGTGCCCACCCAATACCATGTAACCGATATTTACCGGACGTCCCTGGACTAGGGAGCCCAGAAGATTTCCGCCTGGACACTAGAGATATGTCATCTTAATGGGTACGAGCCATAACATCCTTGACCGAACAGATGGAAGACAAATGGTTCTCCGATTACGTGGTGAGAAGTTCCAAGTTGTCTGCATTCACTAAACGACTTGAGTTTATGACGTCCCAACAGTGGTATGGCTCGTACCCATTAAGATGACATATCTCTAGTGTCCAGGCGGAAATCTTCTGTGCTCCCTAGTCCAGGGACGTCCGGTAAATCTCGGTTACATGGTATTGGGTGGACACTTTGTAGTTTGTCTTGCTATGTGATAATGTTAGAGGGATTGCTGATGTACAGTTTGGCGGAAGGCGTTGATCCCATAGTGTTTTCTTCATAGTCGGCGAAGGCTCCTTTTTGTCATTTCCGGTTTCTACGGCACAGGTTAAGCAATTTGCGATAATCTATCTTGGTGGTCAATCGTAGACGTCCTAGAGATAATCTTGGCTTTAATTGACCCTTCTCTCGATGACATATGAGGACTTTACATACATTAACCTGCGATGGTCCAACGAAATATTGGACATTGCTTGTTGACACCCCTTCATGGTGGAGCGTAAGCATCGTTCGGCGGGTAGCCAATGGCATTGGACGGGGTATGGTCTAGAGAGCCTCTGTGCCAATTTGGGTTGACAATTTTACAGCCAACTCTGAGAAATGACCCATGACAATGACTTGTTGGACATACGCTTTGGACAGGGAAAGGGGCCAATCATCAAAGGTCCTGCCTTTTAAAGCTCAAAACAAAAGAATAATTTAATTAATGCAAATTCATGCTACCATGTATTGTACATTGGTAGTTGGGAAACATAATGTAATGATAATTTTTTAGTCTAAAATGATTAATTTGGCGCAAAAAGCAAGAAAAAGAATAAAGTTGTATCTAAAAAAAAAAATATTCCAACTATATGACCAACAGTGTATAACAACATCCTTTATATTAATTAGAAAATATGATATAATATAAATACTTATATAGCGCACTTCTCTAAAAAAAATACTTACTCAAGGTGCTACAACACTACAAAGAAAAACAACGTGGCTGAGACCGAGACCACGGGCTGAGAGTCGTGTAAGCAGGGGGGAGGAGGGGGGGGGGGGGGGGGGGGGGTCTCCGTCACCAAAAATGTTCTAGGCTGAGGCCGAGACCACTAGTTAAGTTATGTAATCAGGGAGGGGGGGTCCGAGATCATTGGTTTTAATAGTCGAAACCGATACAAAGTAGACTCGAGACCGGTATAAATGTGGACCCGAGATTGGTAAAAAGTGGACCCGATACCGACAAAAGGTGAAACTTTCTGAGCTGGCTTTTTGTTTCAAGATTCCGGTAAGATAGTGATTTATTAATCATATCTCTATCATTACATTTTGCACTAACGGAAAGCTCGTTAATTTATCTTTAATATGATGTCTATTTGTAATGATTATGCTGCATGTGTGTGTACAGTACAGGAAAACTAGCAAAAATGTATTGAAAATGCATCAAATTTCCCTAAACGTACGCAAACTGGCAAGAACTGGCATATTAGCGCCCTCTTTGACCTTGTAGGTATGCCCAGTTTAGCACATCTCAAATGGCAACATGTCATTTTGAGCCCCATACCTTTAGAGATACTGCACACACCTCAATCGCATAACCATTACGAACGGGGCATCATTGTATTGAAAAATTAACACGATTTCACATGATGTTGAATTTCATAATGATTATGTAATGTAAAATACTAAGATGTCTCCACAAAAAGTCGTTTTTAAATGCAACGCCTTCAATTTCACACACTCAAATGCATTTTTGTAACATTTTGCTGTCGACGTGAGGTGCCATTTGAACGATAATCGAACAGGCTTACTCCTGACACCATATTCAACAGTATCTCTTCATTGTCAAGATATTCATTGACGAAACAATCTGAACTTGAGAAAGATCGTGATATGAGAGTCAGACCTTCCGACTGAAGCTTGTTGGCGCATTTTGCGACATTTTACTTCTGACCTTCCCCCATTCTCAAATATACTGTGCATACCCCGTACTCATGATGCTTACGAATTTGGTATAATTTCAAAAAAAGAATACACACCCATTCAGGTGATACCAATGACGATTTCATAAGAAAAGAGATATAATCGATCAAACTTGAGTTTCCAAACTTTTTTGAGGGGCTTATCACCATCACTTGTATTGTTCATAATAGAAATATCAGTTTAATGTGATTATAAACATGCATGACAACATTATTGTATCGTCCGTTTAATTAAATAACTATTACTTTATAATAATTGCTGACAACTTTTCATGTACATGTATAATTATTAGGAGGAACAAAACATTATTGAGAAAAAAGTGGATGTATGCTTGTGTGTGTGTGTGTGTGTGTGTGTGTGTGTCTGTGTGTGTGTGTGCGTGTGTGCATGTGTGTGCGTGTGCGCGTGTGTGTGCGTGTGTGCGTGTGTGCGTATGTGATGTTATGTGATGTAAGATTTGTAATTGTTTATGTATGTAAGGTAATTATTTATACTTTCTTTTATTAGAATTGTAATTTGTTTTATTCTCTGTTTAAGATGTTCACATTGGACATATTTTCTTTATGTATATCAATCGTAAATGTTTTGATTTGGAGGAATAAAAAATCCATAAAAAAAAAAAGTGTGTGTGTGTGTGTGTGTGTGTGTGTGTGTGTGTGTGCGTGCGTGCGTGTGTGCGTGTGTGACTTTCAAGTTTAAAGTTTTAACTTTCAAGTTTAAAGTGCATTTATTGCTTTCTTGGTATTTTTTCCCCTTTTGGATGATGAAAATATGAATTGTATAAATTATATTCACCCATCTTGCATTGGATGATGGTGAATACAAAATTTCCTTTGAATTAATGGGATTGTGATAATTCATTTTGAGCACAAATTAAGTACTTTTTCCCGCATTTGTTTGTTTGTTTGTTTTTTTGTTTTTGTTTTTGTTTTGTTTTTTGATGAAAATTTGAGAGTATAAATTGTATGGTACGTCTTTATACATACTGATCCGTCAAAATATGTAAGACTGTTTTTGTTTTTGTCTATTTTCACTGTTTTTACTAAAATGCAAGGTACTGACATGAGCAATACAATTGGGGCTATCAGTTGAAACGGGTTGTTTATATACTATAAAATGATATATGATATAACATGTTTGACTCCTAGAAGTTGAGAGACAAATAAAATATATTGAAGTTTATAAATTATCATTGTCCTTATGTTTAGATTAGTTTATCAACCGTTTAATATATAACTTGCAAGTTTAAAGTGCATTTATTGCCTTCTTGGTGTTTTTCCCCCCTTTTTTTTGCATGATGGAAATGTGAATTGAATGAATTATATTTATCCAGCTTGCATTGGATGATGGTGAATATAAATTACTCTTGAATTAATGGGATTGTGATAATTTATTTTGAGCACAAATTAAGTTTTTTGTTTTTGTTTTTGTCTATTTTTATTGTTTTTATTAAAATGCATGGTATTGACATGACCAATATAATTGGGGTTATCAGTTGAAACGGGTTGTTTGAATGAAATGGGGACCTTTCTTGTTGTAGAATAGAGTTGATAACTTTTCTTTATAGGCAAAGATGTTTATATATGCTGTATTTTTTTTTTTTTTTTTTTTTTTTTTTTTTTTTTTTTTTCTCAGAAAAGACAGAAATGTAACGTGACACTGTATAGGTTTCAATTTATTATGTAATCACTGTAAAGTGTTGACTTGTATTTTTATTTTTTTTTTCCTTTTCACTTTGCCTCATTGGGCGTGTGATTGCTCATCTGCCTATTTTTGTTTTTTGTTTTCTTCGTATTTGTTGATATGCTGTACTTGTATACTAGGAATGTGAATACTGAGACTCTTGGTCAGATGTAAATAGGAATGTGTTTTACTTTCGAGACGGATTAGGTGGAAAAAGAGGGAACTTTTGGTAGTCTCATAAAAGGCAGAAAGGTAATTGTGACACTGTATTGGTTTCAATTCATTGGGGATCATTGTCAACAAGTGTTGAATTATTTCTTTTTTTTTACTTTTTTTTCTTTCAGTTTACCTCATTTAGCGTGTGACTTCTCCTCTGCCCTTTTATGTTTCCTTTTGGTTTCGCATTTATTAAGCTGTATACTTGTATACTATGAATATGGAGACTGAGACTCTTGATCAGACTTTATTATGTAATCATTGTAAACAACTTTTGAAGTATTCACTTGTATTTTTTTTTTCCTTTTTCACTTTGCCTCATTGGGCGTGTGAGTGCTCATCTGCCCTTATCTGTTTTTTGTTTGTTTTTCTTTTTCTTTCTTTTTTTTTTTTTTTTTCATATTTGTTGATATGCTGTACTTGTATACATGTACTATGAATGTGAAGACTGAAACTCTTGGTCAGATGTAGGAATGTGTTAACTTTCGAGACAGATTAGGTTGAAAAAGAGGGGAAAAATAGGTAATCGTGACACTGTATTGGTTTCAATTCATTAGGGATCATTGTCAACAATTGTTGAATTATTTCTTTTTTACTTTTTTTTTTTTTCTTTCAATTTACCTCAGTTGGCGTGAAGGTAATCTCACATTTTGGTGAGTTGCATGCGAGTTTTCCACGACCTATACACAATAGTCGACCAAAAGTGCTGGATTTATTGTTTTTGTTTAGGGAGTACCTGAATAGAAGGATTACCTCACATGCGTTAATATATATTCTTCCATGAGTACACAGATTATAGCTCACTGAACAAAAGTCAAGCTCGGTGGCAGCAGCTCGGCGTCAGTTTTGGACATGTCCAAAAAAAAGCGTGGCTCTTTCCGCGACCTGACATGTACTCATCTTTTGTTCGGGGGCTTTTGTGTGTCATGCATGGGAGGATGTCCTTTTATGCAGGTGTTATTATTTTATTTATTTTTAAGTTGAACAAAAGACATTCGTGTCGTGGCAACTCGAATGCTGCTCGCCAGAGTGTGAGAGCTGCTTTAGACTACTCTTCTGCCCTTTTATGTTTTGTTTCTTTTGGTTTCGAATTTGTTATACTGTACACTTGTATACTATGAATGGGGAGACTGAGACTTGATAAGATTAGGAGTTGGTCTTTATTTAATGAATAGGCTACTTGATTTTGTTCATGGATGTTAGGAATGTGTAAACTGTCAAACAGATTGGGGGATAAAGAGAAGTGATTAGTCAACCTTGTACAGTGGCGATTACATTGAAAGGGCGGTGAACTGGGACGGACATACTTATGGACAAGGGACATTGAAAATAGAATGCTTTTATATACTCCTTTTTATCTGTTGTTGGGAATGTTTTTGCCTTTTCTCCTTCTCTTTCCTTTTCGCTACCTCTCTCCCTTTCTCCTTGGTATTAATATGTGAGTTTTAAGGAAAAAGATAATGGGGAAAGGCGGGGCAGATTTGGGAGCTTGGATATTTATATCCTAAATGCTTTTTTCTCGGGTTGGTCATTGTTTGGGTTACTTTGTAGTGGGGTATTTGTGTGTGGATGTGTGTTCCGGTCTCAGCTCGCGTTTTGTTTGTCCTTATGTCCTTGGTAGATACATGCCTGTAGATGATGCTGTCTCTGTTTCTATAGATCACCTGTGTTTTTCTTTGGGGATGGCCTCAGTAGAGTAAATAAATATGGATAGAAATTTAACTCTTCTTTCATTAAATGTACGAGGACTAGGAGATAAAGTTAAAAGGAGAAATATTTTTGATTGGTGTAGAAGAAAGAGAAGTAATATTATATTTTTGCAGGAAACATATAGTACTTTAGATATTGAAGATAGTTGGAAGTTAGATTGGGGAGGGCCAATATTCTTTAGTCATGGTACAAATCACAGTAGGGGGGTGTTAGTTTTGTTTACCCCAGAATTAGATTTTAAATTAGAGCACATGGTTAAAGATGACGAGGGTCGTTATATTTGTTGTAAAGGAGAATTACAGGGTATTAAGTTGACATTAGGTAATGTATATTTTCCCACACGGGATAAAGAAAAATTGCAAGTTGAATTTTTAGGAAAGCTAGATAGAATTATTTTTAATTTGGAGATTAAAGACGATTTGTTTATGATAGGAGGAGATTTTAATACTATTATGAATATAGAGTTGGATTATATGGGCCCCAAAACTAGTTTGAAAACTAGATTTCGTGATAGTTTAATAGATTTTTTAAATAGACACGATTTAGTCGATATATTTAGAAAAAGACATTTAAAGGAAAAACAGTTTACGTATCGACAAAAAAACCCGGTAGTACAAAGTAGACTAGATTATTGGTTTATTTCTTCCCAATATGAACAATTGGTAAAGGAATGTGATATTTTGTTATCAATTACACCGGATCATTCTGGTGTAAGATTACAATTAAGAAGTTTGATAGATAATTTTTCCTTCGGGAGATCATATTGGAAATTTAATAATAGTTTATGTGTAGATAAAGAATTTGTGAATAAGATGAATATGAAAATTGTTGAGCTGCAGAATACGTGGAGTGCTCAAATTGTAGATAAGATAATGTTGTGGGAGTTTATTAAAATGAAAATGAGGGAATATATAATAGGTTATTCTAAGGAAAAGGCGAAAATTCGAAAAAATCAAGTAGATGAATTAGAAATGGAAATTAGGGAATTAGAAAATAATTTGTTAAATACACCATTAAAGGCAATTAGTGATGAAATTGAAATGAAACGAATACAGTTGAATAGTTTATATGATTATTCTAATCAGGGGGTTAGGGTACGTTCACGTGCAGCTTGGTTTGAAATGGAGAAACAAATGTACATTACTTTGAACAATTGTTAAAATTTAATAAAAGGAAAAGTATGATTAAAGAGATTTATAATGAAGATAAAATCTTAATACGAAATAGAAATGATATATTGCAGGCAATTAGGCAATTTTATGAAAAATTGTATGCTTTTCAAGACGTTAATTTCGGTAAGGAAAACGAATTTAATTTTTTTAGTGACATACCCAAATTAAGTAAGGAGAGTCGGGATTTTTGTGAAGGCAAGGTGACTAAGGAAGAATGTTATGAAATATTAAAAGAGATGAAATTGAATAAAACGCCAGGGAATGATGGTTTCTCCGTAGAATTTTATTGCACGTTTTGGCCAGTGTTGGGGGACATGTTGATAAACGCATTAAATGTCGCTTACGATAAGAGGGAATTATCAAATTCTCAGAAACAAGGAGTGATTACTTTAATTGAAAAAGAAGGTAAAGATGTTTTATATGTGAAAAATTATCGACCAATAACTCTTTTAAATGTAGACTACAAAATTTTGTCTAAAGTGTTAGCTAAAAGAATAAAGGAAGTATTAGGGGAAATAATACACTTTGATCAGGTGGGATATATTAAGGGCAGAAATATTGGGGAAGCTGTGCGTTTAATAGATGATATGCTTTTTCATTCATTAACTCAGCCAACTGGATTTTTAGTTGCAGTTGATTTTGAGAAGGCATTCGATTCAGTTTCTCATAAATTTTTATTTGAAGCACTGAAATTATTTGGATTTGGGCACTCTTTTTGTACATGGGTCCAGATTCTATACAATGATATCAGTAGCTGTGTTATGAATGGTGGCCATTCAACTGGATATTTTGGTATTAAACGTGGGGTAAGGCAGGGGGATCCTTTATCTCCATATTTATTTTTAATAGCTATAGAGATATTGGCTCTCACAACTAGGAAAGATGTTAATGTGAAGGGTATTAAGTTTGGTAATTATGAAGTAAAACAGGTGTTGTATGCTGATGATATAACAATTCTTGCCAAAGATACAAGTTCTGTTGAAAGGTTGAGAAGTATTTTTGAGGCTTTTGAGAAAATTAGTGGACTTAGGGTAAATAAAGAGAAAACGAATTTTATGTGGATGGGCAATGAATTTGAAATGCCAGGGATACCTACCTTTGGAAATTTAGTAAATGAAGTAAAAATTTTAGGTGTATATTTTACTCGCAATATAAAAAAGAAAGATAATTTAAATTATAAGGAGATATTAAGTAAAATTAAAAAATTATTGGGGTGGTGGAAGCAAAGGGACCTAACGATAATGGGGAAGATACAATTATTGAAAACATATGCACTTTCTAAATTGAATTTTGTATCGTCTTTGATATCGGTCCCAAGGTGGGTTTGTGAGGAAGTTGAAAAAATTTCTTTCGAGTTTGTCTGGGGTGGGAAAGACAGGATTAAACGAAAGATATTATATCAAAATTATGAATTTGGTGGCCTTAGTATGAGTAACTTTAAAATATTTATAAAAACACAACGGGTATTGTGGTTGAAACGTCTGCTTTATGGGGAACATAATTCTGGGTGGAAATTATACTTTGATTATTGTTGTAATTTAGTAGGCGGACGATTTATATTTTTATGCGATTATGATATTGCTAAGATGGAGTTGAAGGATCTGCCTCCTTTTTACGTAGAAATTTTGGAAGCATGGCAAGATATGGGTGACTGTAGAAATTTTGAAAATGACAAGTTAAATCCTATTTTGTTTAATAATAGACGCATATGTCTAAGGAATAAGATGGTGTTTGATAATGAATTATTTCAAAAAGGCGTGATTCAAGTATTTGATATATTGGACGGGACAAATATGAAACCTCTTACCCACTTCTGGAGTCTGGGCTTAAAAAGCAGAGGATTGATGAAAATTTATGATTTATATAGGACATTATTAAATGAAATGAAAGATGGGATAAATTTGAATAATTTTATGAAAGTTGATATTCAGAATTATAATATTGAAATAAAAGTTTTAGGAAATAAAATAAATATGTCTGAAATGAAATCGAAAGTAATTTATTCATATTTTATTCAAAAGTTTAGGAATGAGATTAGGTTGCAAATCAGAGACGGTCATAATAATTTTGATTATAATTGTGAAGAGTTAAAGAATATTTTTTTAAGATTAAGAAGTGCAACTCTTTGTAATAAACAGAGAGAGTTTCAATTTAAGATGTTACATGGAGCAGTCTATACTAAGGAACACCTTTATAAGTTTGGATTTGTACAAGATGATCGCTGTTCATTTTGTTTACACGAGGTTGAAACATATTCACATTTGTTTTTTGATTGTATTAAAGTCCAACAACTGTGGCAGGAGGTAGGCGAGAGCTTACATTTAAATGAATTAAGAAATAGAAACTGGAATGAAATATTTGTTGGGTTACCAGGAAGGTCATATGAAATAAAATGTGTGAACACTATTATATTTGTAATTAAGTATATAATTTTTATATCTAGGACACAGGGTAAACTTCCATCCATACAAATAATTTTGAAGAAAATATTGGAATATGAAAAAGAGGAAAGGAAATTGGCAGTTCAAAAGGGAAAGCTAGGAATACACTTGCAAAAGTGGGAACAAGTAAATTTGGGAAATTAATGGTGTATTATTTTTTTTTTGTATTGGAATTGTGTCCCCTCCCCTTATAATTTCTTATTGAAGCAGAGGTGGCATTTCTCGTCGGTGGCGACCTGTCGAGGACTTGAGGATGGATAATAGCGTGGGCTGATGGACCGGATGTGTATGTGCGTGCGGGCGTGTGTGTGTGTGTGTGTGTTTGTGTGTCTGTGTGTGTGGGGGGGGGGGGCATGGGGTGGTTTGGGGGGATAGTGTGTAGGGCAACTAGATTAAATCTCCATTTCGTCTTTTTTTCTTTCTTTTGAATGTATAATTTAAAAAAATGTATTTGTACAATTAATGAGTTTATTGTTTTATAATACAATGTACGCACACATGCTCGTTTTAGACATTGATGGAAATGATTTAGTTCATTGTAGATTTAATGTCTAAAAATTTGTATTGTACACGAATTGCTTTGTAAATGTGTCTGAAAATTTGTACTGTACACGAATTGCTTTGAAGGAAAAAAATGGAAATGGGGTCGGGTTTTTCTTTTTGTTATTTCCTTTTTTGTTGTCTTTTTTTAACGAAAACTCTTTCTTTTTCAATTGTATGTATTTCACGATAAAAGTTGTAAAATTGCTTGTAATTTTGCAAAAGAGAGAAAATAAAACATTGTTAAAAAAAAAAAAAAAAAAGGTGTGTGTGTGTGTATTTATGTGTGTGAGTGCCTTTATATGTGAGAGATAACTGAGCCTCAATATATAAAATTGATTAACTTATCCTTAAAATATCATTTAAACATTTCTTTTTGTGTCCCACTGTCCCGGATCATTTTTCATTAGTTTTGCCTAATACATGTTTTAGCTTTATTTTCTATCACTTTCTTTGAAAACGAATTATGTGCATGGAATTGCAATTGTGTATTAAAGGGACTTAGTAACATTGTCCAAATCCTCAAAATAAAATTGTAATTCTAGCGGTTCCTTTATACCTTGTTGTATTCGTATTAACAATAAAATCATGGGACAGCTTTCGGTTTTTCAAATTTCCCTTTCATTACAAAGATATGTATGATTGAAGTATTTAGATAAGAAAATCTCCGGGCGAGATTTTCATCCCTGTACAAAGTGAATGCAGTGAGTTGGTGAATATCACCCAATATCACTTTGCATTTTCGCTCATTACTTGGCCATACATTGTCCATTTGACCTGAAATTTTCACACAATACCCTGAGGACATATGAGATAACAACAGTATACATTGCATCAACCATTCATCAGTTTTTGCACATCTCAACAAAGTTACTAGATCCCTTTAAGCAAAAACTGACTTATGTCGATAGGAAACATGCATTTCTGTTATACGGCATATGCATCATTACAAATTAATAATTCAATGAACTTGAAGCTACCCATGAATAATGTAGTTTAGAGGAGCGCGTGTATTTAATGACTGTTTTGATGATGATGATGGTGGTTATGATGGTCATTGTGATGATGATTATGATGGTAATGATGGTGGTTGTGGTGGTTGTGGTGGTGGTGATGTTGGTGATGTTAGTGATAATGATGGTGGTGATGGTGATGGTGATGATGATGATAGTGATAATAGTGCTGCTGCTGATAATGATGATTATTATTATCACGATTATCTCGACTATAATAAGTATGATATCATATTGATGACTCAATCATTGGGTAGCAAATCATGAGCGCGCTCAAAAAAATTACTATCACGCCCTCTGCGGTGAGATGGATTTTAGCCTGTCTAGTGAAGAAAAAAATTTCATTTCATTTCATTTCATTTATTAAGATTTCCACAAATTATATTCGTAACATACAAATCAAACAACATAGTAATATGAACATATTATGTATACAAAATGAAATGAACATAATAATTGAAGTTATAGAATTCAGAGTATACAGAAAGTACTTATAATTTAGAGTACTCTTGTTTATATTTGAAATTTTGTAAAGGAAAACAAAAACATATGTGGGGGAACCTACATAAAAGCAGATGCTTGTGGGGGTAGGTCCCCGGAAAAGAAATCAGCACACATGCACACAAATACATGTGTACTCATTCACTCCACGCACGCAATTATTAAATCGACATTATTGAAGAAAAAAAACTCTGCATGCCATACGGTATCCCATGATAAAAAAGGACGCCAACTGTATGAACGATAGGAGCGCTGTTTTGATCACTTTTGTATATAATAGTTTTCGTCAAGATTGTATACAGTAAAATCTTATTTAGTGATAAACAAATTGGTTGAATGGGTGTCTGGAATAAGAGCAAGCATTACAGTACAAACTATAATAGTTATAACGCCACCATGCTCGAAAGGTATACAGAATTACAAACGACTAAGTAAAAAGCCTGTTATCATTCAAAAAGAGCCGTTACAACTCATAAGGGCACTTTCTAAAAACCATTTCAACCATTGTTCATACAAAATAGTGCATGTGATGTCTTGTTAAAATATCATCAACAACTTCTTTTTTAAAGAAGTGTATAAGCAATTTATGGTGTTTTTTTTAAGTCAAGATATCGCCTTGCCAGACGAAATATAAATAAAATATTTTAAACTCAAATTTCACAACTATGAGAGCATTCGAAAGGGAATTATTCTCATTTGACATGTTTTGTTCAATGAATTTCAAATGGAATTAAAACCAACCAATTAAAGGGGCATTTTGGGAAATACCAATACTCAATTGTACCTTAAAGAGACTTAGTAACATTGTCCAAATCCTCAAAATAAAATGTTAATTCTAGCGGTTCCCTCATACCTTGTTGTATTCGTATTAACAATAAAATCATGGGACCGGTTTCGGTTTTTCAAATTCCCCTTTCGTTACAAAGATACGATCGAAGTATTCAGATAAGAAAAACTCCCCCGGAGTTTTGAAACCGTGTACAAAGTGAGTGCAGTGAGTTAGTGAATATCACTTTGCATTTTCGCTCATTACTTGGCCATGCAATGTCCATTTGACTTGGAATTTTCACACAATACCTTGTAGACATATGAGATAACAACAATATACATTGCATCAACCCTTCATCACTTTTTGCACATGTCAACAAAGTTACTAGAACCCTTTAAATGCCTACGGGAACATAATGGGCTATTTACAAAGTCTACAGGGATTCACATTTTGTCAACCATGCAGCGCTAGCATTTGGTGTTCCTCATGCAGTGCTGTTGTCTTTATACAAGTCTATAGATTTTGTTTTCTTCGTAAAGCGATGCGTATCATCACGTCTATTGTCACATATTATGGACTTCCGGTTCCGGAATCATTTTACGTTCCATGTACGTACCAGTCAGTGTAAAATACCTGTTTTTTATTGATGGGTTATTTTTATTTGACATTTCTGGCATGATTACGCAATGCGTCACCTCTGAGCAAACATTCCAATTTACATCAAGGACCAGGCGCAGGCGAGGACTTTTGACTGACGCGCCCCTATGCAAAACAAAATCATTCACTTTGAGGTAAACAAGACATCTACAACGTACAAACGATGAACAAACAAATCCGTACAACAATCCTGCAGAAATCTAATAAACGAACAAAAAACAAATACACGTACAAATGCAAATATCGTATGATTGGCCTTCAATCATGACACCTAATCAGTAGCATCATATACATGTACATGTATGTACTTCGATATCACAGACTCTGCCTTTAGGGAGACTAAAAGAAGACAAGAGGTGAATCCGTTGAATGGAAGTATATCACGTATAATTGAAGCTCCTCGTTATATTAGTTCCGTGCCCACTGCACCGTGACATCGGACAAAAGTCTAACAAAAAGGGACAATAAAAGCTTAGTGAGCTGACTAGCAAGGATAAATAGTCTGCTTCACCATATACGAAATAGGACAGATCACGCTATCTACACATGTACATGACTACATGCGAATATAGTGCAGAAGCGGCGACATATTATAGTGTCACTGTCATTATCCCGTCGTTTGATTCCGTGAACTATTAATATAAGGTGGATTTCTCACACAAACGGAGTTATGTAATGTTGGATATAATAAATGGATATATAACATCACGATACATAAAGTAACACTACAGGCAGTTTTATAATGAAGGGCACGGAGAATAAGGTATGTATCCACCGATCATGATGTATTTGTACAAAACAGTACAATTACAATGTATTATTTAAAATAGTATATATTACAATAACATTGTACAAGTTTGTTTATTTTGTTGATATCTGGTACAAAACTCATACGCATAATCGTGCTGAAAAAAGATGCATATATGGAAATAATAGATATGAATATGCACTTCATAAAGACTGGTGACAGATACGGAGGAAATATATGCAAGATATATAAGTCGTATGTATAGAATTATATTTTATGCATGTAATATATTCTTGCTCGTATATTTTGTAGTATAGAATATAATAAACGATTTTATTGTTAAAATACGCCATTGTGTTTTACTATCCAATACGTGATACACACACTCTATCTCGTTAATATAATACATTTTTAATAATCATAATCATCGTGCAATATGAAATGAAAACGAAAAGACTTTTATTTACTAGAAATCGCTTTCAAATAACAAGTTGAAAGATAATCAGATAATAAAATTCAAATGACGGAATATTAACTGTAAAAAGGGAACATAACGTGCGAGTCGTTATCGGATAATTTATAGCAGTATCATACATGTATTACATTGTACAATAAAAATGGATTTATATATATATATTTTTTTTTTTTGGTATAGATAACACATACTAATATTGATATTTTATGATACAGTTTACGAGAAAACAAATATCCACACAAATGAAACAAATACTGCTGTTATACTATAGTAGATATTGATTATGAACAGCGATAAACGCCATGGCATGTGTGATAAAATATGTTATGACATACCATTGTATTTGCATAAAGCGTCGGAACTGTATAAACATACCCACGATATTTGATTAGTACAAAATCAACATTGTAAATTACCACTTGTAGTTACAGTAGTTAAAACGTAGTTGTTTAACCGACGTTTTATATTATGGAACTTTTTTTAAATATATATAACGGATCGGTTTATTAAGCTCTATCAAGTGCAGAATAGATACACTCTAAAGACTGAATATTATAATTTTAGAGTCCATTCATCCCATTAAATACGCATTTATGTCACATCATACAAATCATAGCACACTGCACTGTGGACTCTGATATCGTTCTATATTTGCACTAATTTTTAATATCCGCTAGAATTGTATTACGTAATTTGTTCTTCAACTGCCTAAACCATAATAGGTAGTATAGGTCTATGCCTAAATTAACATAATTGTCGCTTTGCAAATAATTATTCAATTTGAAGAGAGGGATGGATTATTCAATTCATAGGAACAGAGCTTACTACATTTGATCATAGTTAATTTGACATTGCACAGTTCCATTAACTTCATACATACGATTTTCCGAGAGTGATATTCTAAACTTCAATCATATCAATATCATTGCAAGATTCTTAATTATTCTGAATGCAGGACGTATGATAGTTTCATAGAAAATGACTACTGTAGTGACAAAAGTGGGAATTGATGTCATATGTTACCACCTACTGCCTATAATGCTGTTGACTACATTGGAAAGTGTTCCTGGAACACATTGAATTCAATAGGGAGACATTCGAAAAATTCAAATTGTATTCTTCTGAAACTATATTATATTATATTATATACTGTAAGCCAGAACAAGAATGTACAAGATCCAAGTGATCTTGGTTTAACTTTGCAAAGCTAATTATTTCGTACTAGATTAATTGTAGATCAGCACATCACCGTCAAAGCAGGTTCATTCACACACAAAATAATATTTATTTATTGGAATTATAATATCTAAAAAATATTTATCATCAGTATTCAACAATAAAAGGCTGTTGATACAAACAAACCTTGGGCCCTTTGTTTTTTAGGGATACGCATAAGCGATTCTTATATTTATGTTTGCTCGTTTGCCTTTTTGTTTTTTTGTTTATTTGCTTGCATATTTGTTTATTTGTAATAATACAATGCATTTCCGATTAAAACAATGTACTGCGTTGCCAGATAAATAAGGTAGGCGGCATACAAAAGTCGTTAATGCTCTATTTTGGAGGGTATTAATACTTGCAGTATACTGCAGCACAATGGTAACGCGTGGACTATAGACAACTCATTAACATCGGACCGCAAGTATAATACGAGATATTGCAATAACATATACTCATATAGACTACTACAAGGTTCCTGAAGTGTGTTATAATGACGTAAATTAAATTGAAATCAATATTAACATTGGATGCTTTAATAAATCCGTCACAACTACATGTACATGTACGCACAAATTTGCCCTGAACGCAAGAATAAATATTGTTTGAAATCGATCTTATAACAAATATGAACAGCATTATTATGCATGTATTCATAAAGCCTAATTTCATAAATCCATTATTAAGATGGAAACAAAAAGGCAGGCAGGAAATAACCACAAAAGTTGCAAGTGATCGGGACAAACTTATTGTATATTATGTAGTCTAGATCCCTTTAATGTTATACATGGCATATCGTGTCCTTCACGGTGGTTTCGTATTATGCATGTATTTGTGAACGTTCGGAATCATAAGTATACAAACATGACAAATAGTTCATTTTTTAATATTTATTTCGTTCATCATTTGTTTGGTCGGTTAAACACCATTCACGTCAGTCAAGACTTGTATTTGTAATTTAACAATAGACACAATTGGCCCGTCCGTGCTAGGAACGTGCATGTTATTACAATCTTGAAAGTTTACACCATTTTACTGGATTTTCTCACGCTATTCATGGCTTACTTCACAAAACACCACCACGATATAGCGATTTGTATCATATTTAAGCATGTTTTGATTTAAGCGCACATTTCAGAACACTTACTTTACAAATGCCTTTTAGGTTTTTTTTTATTTATATTGTTTACTTATAATGAACATTATATTATACTAAATCTCATAATTGTGTAAGAATATCGATTATTGGTCGATTAATGTGGTACATAATGACGATAAGGAAGCATTCGCAAGCCTCTTCAAATAACTATTATTTACAAATAAAAAAAGAAAATCTTGATGATTATCATGATTATGAAAAATTTAATTGTGGATTACTATAAATGTCCGTATAAGTATTAGATAATAAACAAAAATACCATTGAGCAGGAACAATGTATTCAATAGAGAAATCATGCAGAATATATTCACATTTATTTAAACGTACATGTATTAATGATATAAAAAGGTGCAGATAGTGATAGGTGTAGATTTAATCTTGACAACCATAGAAGTAATAAATTATATTTCTTTGGATCCAGTTGTGTAACGTCTGTGTATTTTAGCGACAAGCAACATATCAATCATCATAGCATGTTCCACATGTTGTGTGTGATTATGTCTAGTGATATTATAATTAACACTCGCGGTCAAAAGTTGATTATTGAATTATTACGTAACAGCTAGTATGCCTAACAACGGCTGTATATATATATACACTGGTGCTTTTTATAATTATGTACCGTCTGTGATTTGGTTGAAATCCAACGAGAAATACATTATATCATACATGTAAGTAAAGCAACTGATTACGTGATGGTACATTGAAATGATTACACTTCACGATGATAATGTCAGTTCTTTATATACAAATTATCTTTTTAGATTTCTCTTTCCGGTTTTCCAAGTTTTTGTGTTAACTTGGCTCAATTTTTTTTAAACAAAAGATCTAGGATGTAGGAGATCTTACATTATATCAACAAACGCCGCCATACAAATAATATTGGCATAAGCATATTTTGCAATTTCGGGCACTGTGTATTTTGAAGCATAATTTACGCTAATGTACTATTCGTTGCACAAAACAATGTTACTTGTTGGTTATGTAATAAGATTTCATGGGCATGATGGGAGTCAGTTGACATCTACATGTATCTACCACACAGGGCCCATATTCACAAAACCACACATACGGTAATTTAGTTCCTTTCCAGGGATACGACTGGAAGTTGGAACAACTATAGTTAGGGTTAACTTAAAGTGATTCAAGTAAAGTGTCTAACTCCACGAAAATTACTTGGAGCTTCCTCAGTTCTCTTCTGCCGTGTTGTTTAGCTTTTGGTAAGCGAAGAATAAAATAAGATTAGATTTTTTCAAATGTCTCTTCACTATGAAGATAATTATTATTGAAAATCATCATTTCAAAAGCGTTAGCCAACGCTTTTGGTAAAACGTACAATTGCCGTAGTTGAACACGCCCGGCCGCGGCGGCGCGCCACGCGATCCCGGACTCTGGCCTGCGGAGTAGCCGAAACCTTCGGCAGCACGACGAGTCGTTGAGCTGAGCGCGCGCAAATTCTGTACCGTCTGTATACACGGGTGCGGATATCGTCAAACGGACGATTATTACTGCAACAAATCTACGACAGGCCATCAGTATTCGGTGATAAAATATTAACTCAATATTCGTGTTTTTTCACTAGGTAAGCAGTGGACGTTTTCTTTCAAACTTTCACAAATCTTCTAATTGTATTTTACAATGATATTGATATAGGATTGAAGTCTCAAATGTCATTTTGTGCAATATCTGACACTTTACACGGATCACTTTAATACATGTAGGTAATGTTTAACAAGAAAACTATCGTCAGTGACTAAAGGAAAACTATCATTGTTTGTGTTTCTTAGTGATTTGCCTAAGACTTATAATAGAGCCAAGCTAGAGCGATTTCATGAATATGGGACCTACCTATATTTTCAATTCCCTGCTCCAGCGACACTGGTAAGGCTAAATGTAAGTGTCAACCTGTATCAACCATACCAAAAATCCCCTTTACCCTCCGCTTGTACATGCATGTGCTGTCATCATTCAATTATGCTTATTCATAAAAAAAAGAAACTGTAAAATTGTGCAGCCACAAAAATTCAATCAGTAATTCGAATCAATGATGCAATATTAAGCTCCAATGGTATGCAGGATACTGCATAGTTCTTTAGTATCATCATTAGCCAAATCGATATATTGGAGGGGTATTAGGGAATCCCCTATACGGCTTGGCAGATTGCGATGTCTGGCAGTCATAGAGTACCGAAGTAGTGACGTCACATGCTTTTGTTGTGGCATAGTAATGGTTCTAAACAACTTTTCCTTTCATACTGGCATTTAGTAGTGGGTCGGAGCCGGACGATTGCCTTCTTAGCAACCGCTAGATCACCAATTCATTGCTTGCCTGACATTGTTTAGAACCATCACCCATGGCAATGAATAGCTCTGACGTCACACTTCGGTATTCTATTGCCCCATATGTAAATTACATGCGTCAAACCGATTATTGTATAGGACTTTGATTGACATGTTTGGGGATTAGCGTACAATTGAAAGCTCAAATCAAATATGTTTTTCTGTGGTTTTGTTGATTCCTTGAAAGGGAATTAGATATAATTTAATTTAATTTATTTGCATTGAATTGCAGTGAATTTAATAATTTAATATAATTTAATTGAACTGAATTGAATTGAAATAAAATAAAATTGGAACGAAATTAATTGAATTGAACAACTAAATGTTCGATTCTGAGCTCACCCCAAGCATGCCAAGCAAAACCATTTCCTTGTGTATAGAGTTTATTACTGGTATATATCGCTTTTATCTGTTCGCCAGTTGTAAAGATGTAAAATGGCGGAAATAGTTGACTTGAATTCTTATCTGACTATGTCAACAATTATTATCACAGAGAGGTGAGAACTTTGAGGATGCAGAAATATATAACAAATTTTAAATAATATTGCTACTTTATTAGCGCTTTGTGGTGACCGTACCGGTCACAGATTATTTGTTTCATTGTTTGCCGAGGTTGTTTAACTAGTTATTTCTCCAACTAAGGATGCTTAAAGGGATAGTTGAGTTTTGGTAAAGAGAGTACAGTTTTGGTCAAACTGAATTTTAGTAACCAAAACCTGCGCCATTACATTTCAAGCTAAAAGTTATAACTCCACCATGCTCGAAAGGAATACAAAATTACAAACGACTAAGTAAAAAGCCTGTTATTATTCAAAAGGAGCCGTTACAACTCAAGAGGGCGCTCTCAAAAAAACAATTGTGCATGTGATGTTTTGTTGAAATAGTGATTAGATAGAGAGATAATCAACTATTTAAAAACCTCTTTTGTACATTTTTGAAAAGAGGTAGCATTTAACAATTTTTTTATAACGGCTGTTTCAAAATCGTCAAATTATTGTGGGGCCCCACAATTATTACAAATGGTTATGTTTATGGCTATTTCAGCCGTTTCTGACCGATTTTGATCAAATGTAGTTTATTCAGTCATTACGAATGTGTGCTCTTTCAAATTTGACACTCAGTTTTTCATTATCTCACAACGAATTAATGTGTGTAGCTCCCTCTATACCAAAACTCAACCATCCCTTTTCATTGTAAATATATACATCTTACTTCCAGGAATATGCTTAGTTAGTAAGTTTTGTTTGTCAACTGATTCACTTATCAATCGGGTTAACCATTTCTCGTTCCAAGAATATATAGAGATAAGAGATAAGTTTCAGTCTCTACGTTATACGTCAGTATTGATAGAAAGGTGTTGTATGAAATATGATTCCGGCGGCTCTTATAATTATAGTACCATCTGACTTATGGAGCGGAGATGGGGTGGGGTGGGGTGGGGGTGAGGTGGGGTTAGATGTCGGCCAAAATGGGAAGGCAAACTCTCTCGAGAGAGGGGTTGAGGTGGCCAAAAGGGAGGGGCAACGTTTCGAGAGATGGCGGCAGGTCGCAAACATTAAATGCCAAATTGAATAGTATGTTTTGTATTATTGTAGTTGTTACCCCCCCCCCCCCCCCCTCCCACAAGCAGACAATGGGTGTAAGGGGGCGGGGGGGGGGGGGGGGGGGGGGCAAGATGGTACACACAAGAGGAAAAGGGCCCGGGGTCGAGAGGGGGTAATACGATGGGATAAACACCTCATCTTCCCATCCAATATGTCCAATCATTGATCTACATAACTTTAGTTACATCATTTCTAACAGTGACCTAGAAATTACTTACAAGAATGTTGTTGTCCGTATCAGTGTGATCTCTCGCCCAGTTATCAAACGTGTCCATGTGTTTGGAGCCAACGCATGTTTTCATTAACGTTTAATGCTTGGTGTTAAATAAATATGGCTAAAGTGTCGGGGAAATAACAAAACCTACCGCCCGTTTCCCTGGCAACTTTAATAACATCTACATCTACATGTAGGCCAACGTATGACATTACCCTTACAGACTTTAGTACGGTATACATGTACATAAGTTCCGGAAGTGACTTGGGAGGGAGGGGGGGGAGGGAGTGCGCAGAGGGGTGACTATTTTTAGTGGGGGTACACCTGCCTGTTTGACCCCCCCCCCCCCCCCCCCCCTTCCCCAATATTGGGGATGAAGACCATTTGGGTATGCTTCTTGGTTTAAGTCAGGGCTGGTATTCAATTCAATACTTATATTAAGTAAGACATTTACTTAATCATTTTGCTATAGGCTGAGAACTATACTTATCTAGTATTAAAATCTGTTTTTCTTCAGACTTTTATTTCAGTAAAGCAAAATCTAAATCTATTTATTTGAAGACTTTATGACCCCCTCTCTCTGCTATCAAATAAAAATGATTAAACCTGTAGTGGGTGAAGTAAATTTCAGCCCCCCCACACCCCCCCCCCCCCCCCCCCCCCCCCCCCGAAGGAAAACAAACTGCACCAGCAAATACAATACAAACACAAGGATAATCGAGAACACAATGACGCCACTATAAGGGGAAATAGTACTATAAATATAGACCACAGTAACAGTCTTGAAGGCCCTTTTGTCAGGTGTTATTATACAATGTTAGATGTACAACACGAGTTGGTTAATACCCTCCTTTTCTTGTTGGATGCCCTAATAATGTTTGATCCCTTCCTAACCCAGAGGGGTTCCGGCGCCATCATGCTGGCATATAAGATATTTATGCAAGTTAAAACATGTTGCATTGAATTTTATCTTAATAGACCAATAAAACACCCCCCTTGATTAAAGTTCAGTTATATTTGTTTTACTTTTATGCTGTGAATATACGTCGCCAAAAACTTTCGTGGTCGAGGCAGAGATCACTGGTTAAATTGTATAATCAGGGGGTGGTCCATTTGTTAAGATGGTCAAGACCAATACAAAATGTACTCGAGACCAATAAAAAGTGGATCCGACACCGTCAAAAAGTGGACCTTTCTAAATTGGGGTTACGGGCCTGCAGACATTATTCATTTAAACATTGTTCAAATATTTTGTGGCGTATACTACGACATGTAAATTAAAACCTTAAACTAACCTTACAATGAAGTCGCCTTTCTTGTTAAATGTAAGGTTTGTTGACCGATGGTAAATATCAACGGAATGTCATGTCAACATGGTCAAGTGCTAGAATATGAGTGCGCTGCAGTCAATCAACCCATTTAGTACCGCAAGGCAGTACGGTATTATTGAGGTATGTATATAGTTATGTATTAAAAGCATGCATAATTAGTTTGTAAGGCGACGGGATCGGGGAGGGGGGGGGGGGCTAGAAGACTGCACCCATATTATCACCCCCTTCTTGTCGGGCGTGGTGTAGGTGAACACCAATATAATGGGCACACTCACTTCAATCACTTAACCTCGATAAGCTTATTTTTTTATTTTGTTGTCAGCACCACTTAACTATTGTTTAGTTTGATGTACAAGCCAACTATTACATTTGTACCTGTATTTTACTGTGAATGTGCACATGAATTGTATTTTAAATTGTGTAAATAAAAATGAACTGAAATTTCGGGCAAAACCATCACATGAAGCCAGTAAGGAATCACTCTAAATACGGCAAAATAAACCCCTATTGCATCCCATGTCCAAAAAGTGATGAATGGTTAACAAAATGTGTATTGTTTTGATATGTCATATCATCTGATATCGCCGAGTAATCAGCGAAAAGGCATAGTGATATTCGCGAAGTCAATGCACTGACACATTGTACACAAGTGTACCTTTCCAGTGGATAGTTGAAATTCTGAAGAGAAAAAAAAGCGAAACCTGTTCCATGCTTCTATTGGTAATACGAATACAACAAGGTAAGAGAGAACCGCTAGAGTTCTAAGTAAGATTTATGGATTTGGACAACGTAACTAAATCCCTTTAAATTAGCATAATATACTTTCGTGCGAAATCAAATTAATATGGGACCAAATCATCTCAATTTTGTATGAGACTGGAGAGATATTGTTCCGGAAAACGACGTCAGTGCCGTGGAAGAAAAGAATGCTCTCATCTCTAGGCCTTAAGTGGTATATCCCCGTTAAATGACCCTTTACTTTATATCCGTCATTTCCTGACGTATTTCCATTGAATTTTATATTTACTTAACTCTTCACTATACGAAAGATGCTCAAATAAATCGCATATTTGCAAATACTGAGTCAGCAGTAAGCTTGTAAAAACACTCAGGGAATACCCGATATGACATAAACCCATTATATCCTAAACATATTCTAGTCAATTATGGTACGCCACATTCCCGTGGTGGAGGATTTATAGGATATTGATATACATCTTCAGGTTAATTATAAATAGCATTGACCGGTTGTGGTTTATACCTTCGTAATTGCTGAAAACTAAAAGGTGTTAACAATATTATTTTATATTCTGCGAGACAATCAAGATAATTTAATGCGCTTGGATTAAATTACCCTTCTTCTTGTGAGAGAGGAATTCGGAATATTGGGGATATACGCCGGTAGTAAAGAAATATTATGTCAATTGTGATAGAATGTCAATTAATCATGACGTACGTATTTAATAATAATAAATCCTTAAAAGGGTATCATATTACGGTCTATAGACCAACAAGAATAGACGTAATAATCAACCACTCCCATTCTTTGTCGTAACAGGTGCGCTTTATATATATTATAACCACATACATATTTTGCATTTCACACGTATTCATTTGAGTATGAAATCTTTTATGACATTGATCCATGGAGCATGATATGCATATCTTATGTACAGTCATGTATAAGTTACTGTTCATGGCGCCATCGGACTCGGTTTATAATGAAATGCTAACCTTTTAGATATGTTAGTACCTTATATAGACAGAAATACCGTCTCTTCATGGGATTTAGTACTCTAATATCGGATTTGTTTACTCTATCCATAAACCCGCGATCAGACCGTCAGGCTAGCGGAGTAAAACAAACGATTTTACGGTCTATACCTTATACTGATGATCTTCTAATATACATTCCATGCACAGGTTCGAACATTCTGCCATATTCTTTTTAAATGACAGTAAATAAGGATAACGCAATAAAGCGCGTTATAGAAATGGGTTCAGAATGGTTAGAAAAATATTATACAAAAACAAACACTGAAGTAGAACTGTTTAAAGAAATACAAAACAGTTAACGAAAAATAACTGTCCGCAAGGCTCTATCATGTCTATATGTTATTTGTGTATAATTATATACATTTTTCTTTTGAATTATTTGTTTAAAAATCAATATATGCGTTATGTTCATTGTGTTATATTGTATGCAAATGTAGACGATGTATAATTATAACATACCTTGAACATACCCAATTGAAGGCCACACCTCACCATCTTCATCGTTAGAGTAACACAATTAGGTCAGACAATCTATAACACAGAACTATTCCCTGTATATATGCTGGATATAATTGATAGTGTCAATAATTTAGGATGAATCATATACAATGATATATAACGATCAAACGATTGATCACTCCTAGTCCTACGTCTTCTCGAACAAATGTACCAACAATGGTGTGAAATATTTCGCTTTTTAAGAGTTTAATTACAAAGGGCGCTATATCCACTTTATTATTATTATTTTTTGAAAATGCTTTTATTTATCTTACTCTGTACACAATATGTTGGGAAATGGAATCCCACACATTTTGTTTTATCGCGAATTGTTTCTTAAAATTTGAAATAAGCTAGTTTACTTATCATTGCTTTAAATCGTTAATACTTTTTTATGGAAAGGGGAAATATCGCCTTTTGGCATTATAGTTTAAGCTTTGCATTTATTGTAGCAACGTACAATGAAATATATTTATGACAGTTTGAAAATTGTGGTTTTATAGCAGACTCAACGGCTAAATGAACATACTAAATGGGCACATCTGATATTGAAAATCGCCCCTTTGTTACGGTATGACCTAGAAAAGTATAAAAAGGGTAAATTCTTGCGATTTCTATTGCGGTTTGACACGGTGTTTGACATATATTATTTGCTTTGAATTTGTAGGTCATCTGGTGATATATATCAATGCATGTAATATGGATATATACTAACCTGAAAAATTATGCCTTATTCTATTTTTTAGTATATACAATTGGGATGGGTTTACAATTACAAAAATGACAAGAGTTGTATTACTGTTTTTGACAAATGCGAATGAAGCTTATCTACCGTCGATAATTGAGTATCACTATTACTAGCGACAATAGAACTTATTCCTAACGTTATTCTGTAATCTAACTGACCCGTATCATTTCCTGACTACAACTTTACAAGGGGATGTATTTCTGTAAAAAGTAAGTAGGGCATTCGTTGCGTCAATTAAGACCTCAGACATTATTGTATATTTGGGGTCAATTATCATTTCTAAAACCGCAGGGAATTTTTCAGTAATATCATCAAGGATACGATTTATGTTCTACCATAATATAAGGTTGGTGGGGAGCCCATCGGAATGCTGAGTACATTAATTAACCTGCTCTCATCATCTATCTATCATTCCATACACACACACAGACTCTATTAGGTCATATATACACTCGATTAACCTCGTTGTTCAACCCAAGGTTCTTTTATTTGAACCCCCGAAGAAAGCCAGATATACGCACAAGTTTGGGTTTGAATTTTATAATGAATGTGTTTTTGTTTGTTTTAATAACTATTAGGTCGGTGGTGGGGCCCACCATAAAGCAGCATTCGAACCGGACGTTGAGGTCAATTCAAGAACTTGTAATCTGGTTATGACCGACAATCATCAGAAGCTACATTATTTTAATATCTACTGTAATAGTTATTGTTAATTTATATTGGTTACTTATCGTTCTGAATAATTATGATTTATTCTTTTGGGGTGTTTTTGCAGCCTTCGAACCCGGACGCTGAGTTAATTTCAAGAACCCGTTATCCTGTTATGACCGACAACAATTAGAATAAGAATTAATTTAATTTCATATTTGTTAACAATCGTTATGAATATGACTTATTGTGTTTCTTTGCATAATTAGGTCGGTGGAGGTGCCAAACGGAATGCAGCCTTCGAACCGGACGCTGAGTACATTGAACCCGTTATCTGGTTATGACCGACAAAAATCAGAATCTACATTATTTGTTATGTTTATTCTAATCGTTATTGTTATTTTATATTGGTTAATTATCGTTCTGAAATAATTATGATTTGTTTGTTGTTGTTTTTTAGGTCGGTGGAGGTGGCCACCAGAATGCAGCCTTCGAAGCGGACGCTGAGTACATTGAACCCGTCATGACCGACGGAAACCAAAATCAATCAAAGGTAATATAATCGGAACATGGTCTATTAACATTTGCACCATGCACTCTCAATTATGTACAAGATTCGTGATTAGTTAATAAGACAATTAACCACCTAAATGCCACACGTCGGAAGTTGAATGGAATTGTGTATGCACTATGATTTATGGGAAGACTAACACTTGTATGCCCTTGTTTATATCGTGTAAATCGATTGGACACCAAAAACAATCAGTATAATCCAACAGATAGTTGAGTATTGATATCCAACTATGTATTGGATTTCTTTATATTTTTATTTGATAATTTATGTTTATTTTGTGTGTTTGTTGTTTTTGTAAACAGAGCGCCAATATGACGGATGGCTCGCAAAAGCGGGCATCGCAGAGCGGAGGGAGGGACAACGCGGCCTTCGAACTCGACGCGGACGATTACCAAGAACTATCACCTTCATCATCGTTGCCCGCGGTCCTCCACATCGAACACGACGACCAGGGATACGTCGAGCCGCATGCGTACCAAGGTCTGACGCCGGGCTTGCAATCGAACGGGATTCCGAACCCGAGACCTGCCGCAACTCATCACAAAAACGGCGGCGGTCCGCCGCGAACGAACGGGGACATCACGTCGTCGTCGTCGCCGTCGTCGGTGCCATCGGGGTTGTCGATGGGGGCCAACAATCCCACGTACGAAATAGACTTGGCTGACGATGCCCACGATTATGACTATCCCGATTCGGTGCCCGTTCCCAACGGGAACCGGAAAAACCAACCGTACGGATTCAACAGTGGTTCCTCGTTCAAGTTCAAAGGCGAAACGCAAGACGTACGCGATCACGACTTAGCCGAGAACGAGAAGAAATGGGTTAAAAAAAGTTCGAAGAGTGCACATTGTATGCGTTGCATCGTCGTCCTTATCGCCGCGCTCGTCATAGCTCTGGTTGGAACCATCATTTTCGTCGTCTTTAGATTCGTCGGTTAGTGTTCCCGATTTCTTCTAAAAATGTGACTCGTTTTCTTTGAAAGTTTCACACTAAACATGTATATTGTACATCATAAGGAAGACAGTGTTTTATTTTGTTTTAAGTCATGATAACTATTATTTAACATGTTGTTTGTTTTTCTTTCCATACTTTTTTTTCGAGAAAATTGTGCTGTTCGATTTTTACAATGGCATGCATATTTTTTCAGCGAAGATAATCCTCATAACGTTTTGGGGTTACGTATAATGTATTATAGGCCTAACGCTAATGGATATATGACTGATGATTCAAATGTTGAACCTTAACCTCTGATACCACTCCCCCCGCCCCCCCCCCCCCCCCCCCCATACACACACACGCATGCGGATCAATCTACACGTAACGTGCACATTTTGCACTCTCTGAGGAGCATAGTAATCCGGTAACTCTACCGTTTACAGTTGAATACAAGATTTACATACACCCTCCATTCTATGCAGTCACCATGGTATAGACAGGAACGAATGAGGGACAAACTGAAAGCCAGAGTGTCATGCTAATGGCCCGGTCACATATCAACGGATTGCGTAAACGGACGTCAAACGGAGAGCTAAATTTTCCATCCGTTCGTCTCCGTTCGTATGCGTTTATTGTCCGTTCCTTGTCCGGTGCTGTACGTTGTTCTATGTTTTGTACATAAAGCAATGGAGACGACTTTCATCACCGGATAATTTCATTTCGCAAATTTTCTATTCGTTGGGCATTCGTTTCCGCTATCCGTTGATATCTGACCGGGCCATAAAGGACACGCGACGTATTGTATTTATTTGGGTATCGAACCTACGAACTTCTATTTGAAGGACGAAGGCCTACACGAATCTTATATAGTGACGCTCCCATTATGTCTAAAATAATGTTTGGGAAATATTTTCTCTTTCACAGTTTTACCAGGAGAGCAGTTAACGACCGTACAGCCAACTCAGTGTAAGTTAATTAAATTACTAGTTTGTACTTGATATACGAGTTGAAAATATTTGAATAGGAACAATATTATGCCCCATTACTTAATCTCTTTAACCAAAGATAATGCTCTAAATCGATATATTACTAATTGAATACCAGTTTGATAAATTTATTTCTCTTTTTTGAAATCACGTTACTTTAACCATAACATAATGTTCACATCTTCAGTGAAACCAAATCGAAAAGCTACAACTTATGATCATTATGATAGAGATTTTTGTTTTAATTAAGAGGTGAAATCATTTATAATTGGTAACATCCTAACTCTAGTATTTCGCTATATTTGGTTTTCTTTCCTGCAGCGAGAACAACGTTACAACCATCGAGCCCGTCATGTAAGTTTAATTTGTTTAACTTAATTAACCTAATTACATTTTCACTATTTCTTGTTAATAAAATTGCATCATCGACAAGCCTTAATCCTTATGTCCTTATATCAAGCCTTAATGAAGGAGTCTTAATTTCTCGGTGATAGTAATTATTACTATCACCGAGAAATCGATATAATTTAATAATGATATTGTGTTTTCTCTTTAATATTCAAAGATCTGGTAACTTCGTCAGCGCAGGCAACGTTAGATATGCAGTACACTGCCGCTTTATCGAACCCCAACTCAACAGAATACCAAGAGCTGGAGGGAGATTTTATAGCACTGGTGAGTTCTCTGCTCATTTTGTTTTACTTAACTTATGTTTGTTATTTTATTGGTATAAATTTCAAACTCGGATCAGCAGCAACGATGGAAAGATCAGTGTACAGTGCATCAATACATACAATAATAATATAATACAACACAATTTAATATAATAATTATACAAAGGGGAACAAGATCTGCAAAATCACCCCCTGAATCCTTCAAGACTAGTTAAAAAACTTCCTTTTTTTTCCAAATCGCTTTGATTTCAGTTCAGAAATTTCTTCTCGTTTGTTCACTATATTCATGTGTGATTCCAGGTTTGTTCTTGAAATTTTTGTGCACGGTTGTATCATAATTACGATTATAATGGGGGTTTTTTACAATATTTATGTACATTTAATTGTTTCTCTCGCTTTGTGTAGATAAACTTGAATCCAAATGACAGTATTGGGAAACGCTCCACACATAAAATGGAATGTACGCTCTTAATATCGCCAACCATGTGAAAGAATATATGTTTACTAATATGGGATTATAAACATTTGGCCAAGAAACCGCCTATTAATCGATATATTTGCAATTTTAGAAAACGATATACAAACAGATATACCATTTCAACCATGTTCATCACTTTGTAAGGCCAACAGAGTGGATTTCTGTAGTGTTCCCAATACTGTTCTATGGCTTTAAAGGCGTCCTGATCATCTTGCAAAGGTGGATCTGGCGCATAAGATCTTTTGAATTTACAGATACATGTTTTAACAAACAATATTGCCATAAATGTATGCTAGATAGTTCCAAGTTCGCTGTTCATTCCACACAAACTTGCAGCAATCTGGGTATGTTTCTATATTATTTGCAATATTTGCAAACAATTTCCAGGAATGTAAGGGGTGGTTAGTATGACTATCTCCATAATTAGGTGTTACCCGTGGCGTAGTGACGGGGGGCACGGGGGCACATGCCCCCCTCCCAATAATTTGGAAAAACAATTTAAAAAAACATAAGGGGATATTTTTGGAAAAAACAAAGAAATACATAAGGTGTACCCCCCCCCCCCCAATAATTTTGCGTGCCCCCCCCCCCCCCCCCCCCAATCAGTCCGACCACGCTACGCCACTGGGTGTTACGACAGAAAATCTGTATCCTATAGAGTACCGAAGTGTGACGTCAGAGCTATTCATTGCCATGAGTGATGGTTCTAAACAATGTCAGGCAAGTCATGAATTGGTGATCTAGCGGTTGCTAAGAAGGCAATCGTCCTGCTCCGACCCACTACTTAATGCCAGTATGAAAGGAAAAGTTGTTTAGAACCATTACTATGCCATAACAAAAGCATGTGACGTCACTACTTCGGTACTCTATGGCGTAATCCTTGTGATTATAGGCCCGAATTCACAAAGGTTTGTGTAAACCATGGTCTATATATATGGAGTGCTGCTCGACAAGTAAAACAATTTCTAATTTCTAATGATATGACTGTTAGTGCATTGCTAACCAGCAAATTTCATCATCTGAGAAGACAAACATTTAGTCGGTGTCTTTAGTAAATATGTAGCATCAACATTGTTAACAAGTAAGGAGTTTACATCCTTTCTCATTCAGTTTACAAATGGCACTCCATAGATGTAGACCATGGTTTTAACCATGATTTACACAAACCTCCTTTGTGAATTCCACCCATGATGTGTATAATGAGGGGTGTAAAACAGAGGTCAAACTTATCAAATAAAATCAAATTTTTAGGCAGTTGTTTCTGACTAACTAATGTTCTATAGTTCATAGAGTAATGCTGATTTATTACATTTGGTAATAATTTTATAAAGATATCTTCAGGAAAATATTTTGTGTATAACTGGAGGTTCTAAAGTCGAGTATTAAACATTGACGTTTTAAATATATAATAGTATTGTATTTAATACGCTAGCCGCTCAACACCAAAGGTGCACTGTTATTAGTAAGGTCTAATGGCACTTACATAATGTGTTATATAGAGAGTTAAATTATGTACAGTAGGTAAGCAAACATGCTGTAAAGCTATAAAGGTTATGTGTGGTACGTAAAGCATATTTGAATTGACCAAGGTCTGTTTAAACTATTTCATGCAAACAAAAAAAGTAAGTCGTCTGGTCTGTGTTTTTTTTTTCAATCGAAGTATGCTAGCTTCCATGCAAGTTATACATTCGTTTGTCTGTTTCAATTGTTATCACGTAATATGTTATCACGTTATCACGTAAAAGAAAATGCTTCCTTGTACATCATAACAGTACCAAAGAACACCCGTGTGATATACACCATCATTCATATACACATTATCTTGATTGATCTTTTGCCAGACGTATTTTATACCTACTAGATTAGATTTATGTTGTCTGAGAATTAGATTCAAATTTTCTTAGTCGCAGAACGGACAAACGAGCATATAAGAACACGATTGTATTCTAATGTGTATTGAAGAGAAAACATTCCACAATATCGGTTGTTTGCGACAAATTTAATGAAATGTATTTAGCTTTCAACGCATTTTATTTTATTTTTCGTATTATTGAAAACATTGCTTTCCATAGTGACTAATCAGTCGCATGAGGAATGCTTTTTTAGAATATGTATTACAATTGAACCATTCTTGCATCAAAGTTTACATTGTGCTGCAATGAATTACTTTTTATGGGTATGGCAAAGGTCGTAGACTTCCCTATAGGGTTGGGCTTTGGGGGTGGGGTGGGGAGATACAGCTCCCCCTTTGGAATCAGTGCCCCAATACCCACTTTACCCCTTCCCTATATAAAAGTAATAGAAATAAAGAGATACAGAACACAAAAGGGGGGAAATAAAGAAATCCATAACACAATATGAGGAAAAAACCCATGAAGAAATACACAGCTCTCAAGAGGTAGGATACTCCTCTGTAGAAATACTCGCGCTCTAATTATCACCGGCCCCTCTTAATTATCTCCGTGTGGTGAAATTGTAATAAGGATATAACAGAACAATACGTTTGGGAAGCACCCACTCCTTCTCCGGGATTCTTAGCACTCACTAAATATAAAGAAATACATGCACGAAACTATATTATTACCCCTTTACTTCGAGATTCTGTAATCTCCATAGACTTTGTACATAGCCCACCCGGTTCCCGTAAGCAACAGGTTAAATTAACCTGATGCTCACGGGAGCCGGGTAGGTTGACTTAATGTCAAGGCTGGCTACCCCCTGTCTCCATACTGAAAACAAAATTCCTCTATTTACTCTTTGCCCTCCGTGTGATTTTAGTCTAACTACGCCATTGAACGGAACCATTATTATGCTTTTGAATGCTTCTCCTATTGTAAACCTTTAGACGCCATTGTCATGACTGTTAAAGGATACAACAAAAGAATACAGCGTACTTTGACACTTATTCCATAGTTGATGACTTGAAACATAGGTCTGCCGAAAAAAAAATCCATGAACATAAACACAGTAGTGATTGAAGTTTTCTGATGCCAAATCTCACTTAGCAGCCAGTTTACGCCCCACCCACATTTACGGTCCGGAATCGACAGCGTGATCGACATGTGATTGACAATTCATTGGCTTACGTCATGACGCGTCATCTACAGAATTTAGTTCATTAGTCCGTTCTTTAGATGACGTCACATTTTGGCGATTTAAAAGGGGCGTTCCCAGGATAATTAGATATTTACTAATTACCCCAAAATTGATTGATTTCATGAGAAATGACTGCCAAATTCTTTTTCTTCGGGAAAAATTACATATAGAGAGTCGAATTGTGAAAATTAGGCCATCTAGACGCTGTAGTTCCTTTAAAGGGTCTAATGGGCAAAGGTCAACTCCAAAGTAACCAGAAAATGAGATGGTTTGCATACAAAAATGAAGTTTGTTTATAATGCTACAACATAAACGAAGGGATTGTGCTAACAATAAGAAGACCTCGCTAAAAATGGGCTGATTTTTCGAATTTATGAGAGAGCTTTGATAATAATCAGTAAATTTTCCTGAAACGTACCTCATAATTTATCCTCATCTTCAAAACGTGATTTCATGTATTGTTTCTTTTTTATATAGATGGATAACTCGTTCATGAGTGCGAATCTTAATGTGACATATGAAGAAACAGTGGTAAATAGTTTTAGGTAAGTGTTTTCATGTGTGCTTTTTATTCGATTCTAATTCATGCTGTTCTTATTCTTCTTATAAAACTAATTGCTTTACGCGGGAATACGTGTTTAAAATGGATACACAATCAACATATAATATTTTCGATGTAACCATTAAAAGATACCATCATGTTAAACTTTTGCCCAACTGATGTTGGAACTTTTTCGGAAGTCGATTTTAAACTAAAACTTGTAATTATCTGTTTTGAAACATCGATGAAATTAGTGGTAGCATGAATCGTGTCCAAAAAGAAAGCTGGTTAAATCCGGGATCCACGAAGTCTTTTGAATGTTTTTGTTTTCATTCATTACAATTTTAAAATAAAATGTGATGTTCTTTTCATAGCTCCGGAAGCATCATCGTCTTTTATGACATCATCACCAGTGTTTTGCTCGCTGATTTCAACGATGCACCGACCAACGATGCGGAGGCGATCGTATTCCTTGAGCAGCTGGTCGAATACGAGATCAACGCAGTTTTAGTTGACGTCATCAGGGACAACTCCTCCAGTTTGCCAGTAATAGCTGCCAACGTGATTGCTTCAGAAACAGGTATATGTTGATACAAGACGAGGTGGCTAGGAATTGCAGCCCAATGTTGTTTTTTTTAACACTAAATTTCGGGCAAAAAACTAGCTCAGATCTAGGAAACCTTACATATTCGAGCAAAAAACAGCTCATTTTTCTAGGTAAGTATAATTGATAGTAAAGACAAATTAAACCAGCTCACTGGGGGGGGGGGGGGGGGGGGGGATCCCCTAAACCAACATGTCAGTTGTGTGTTTTTTCTCTTAAATTTTGAAAGTGTATCATGTAGCGCTGTTTTCTAATTACGTATATTGTAAATTGGTAATTAAACTAAGATGTGTTCCTATTTCTTTCCACATGATTTTGACCGCCCTCGATGCCCCCTTATGTTAAAGTTTTGTCGTCTTTTTACCCTTTTTAAGTACCCATCGAAGCTACAACTCAATCTCCAACAGGTAAGTTTGATGCCGCGTTTCTATGGTTACACTAATGATGCCTCTTATGTTGGGAGGTTGTTACATAATATAATTATATACACACGCAGGCTTTTATCGTATTTTCTTGCTCTCTCTCTATCACCTCTATACACGTAAAATGATGTATCATACTTAGTTGCTAAGTGGATTCCGTATAGGGACTAGTGGGAACTTACGGGTGGGTAGGTACTAATTGGGTTTCTTGCCGTAGACTGATGTCCTATACTTGTCTTGATTCTCTTGCGTCCGGTCGGTAACTGAGATTACGATCCCTCTCCCCCTCGCACCCCTCTCCCTCCCTTCTTCCCCCTAAAAATAAATGTTTGTGCCTATGTTGGCGCGTGTGTATACATCATTTTCCCTGTTATGTACTCCGTAACCCTTTTCTTCCCATTTCCCTTTGAATATTTATTTCTCTTTTGTTAATATATTTATCTGATGTATTCATATTTTCCTTCGGAAGTAATATATACTCTCAAAAAATCTTACTTTTGTAGTCGAACAAGTCCCTTTTTACCATTTTACAACATTTTCGTAAATTGTTATGTTTCATATACAAAAGGAGTAAAACCGTATAATAATCTAAATTCACGAATAGATAAACACTAAAAAAAAAAAGAAGTTATCAATGCATGTCATAATGAAATAACTAACTTAAAATATCATTGTCATAAATCATGCTTATAATCATGTACAAATCATGCTATAAAATGTTAACATTTCATCATTGCAACATCATGCACGCGCTTTTCCATTTTAATTCACCTTCACTGCTTCGATCGGAACTGGCGTAGAACGGACAACCGCATCCCCTAGTACTACTCCTACCACTTTAACCACCACCACCACCATCGCTACCACCACCAACATCGCTACCACCACCAATATCGCTACCACGCCGACAATTATAACCACTCGCTTGGCAACAACTACCACAATTCCTACCACATCTCCAGTAGCAACACGGGCAACAACACAGGAGTCAGCTGAAACAACGACACAACTCTTTTCCACGGGTATGCTTGATTTTCTCTTATATTAGGAGAAGTAGAGGTATAAGTAATAGTAGTAGTAGTAGTAGTAGTAGTAGTAGTAGTAGTAGTAGTAGTAGTAGTAGTAGTAGTAGTAGTAGTAGTAGTAGTAGTAAGTAGTGGTATAGTAGTAGTAGTAGTAGTAGTAGTAGTAGTAGTAGTAAGTAGTAGTAGTAGTAGTAGTAGTAGTAGTAGTAGTAGTAGTAGTAGTAGTAGTAGTAGTAGTAGTAGTAGTAGTAGTAGTAGTTGTAGTAAGTAGTGGTATAGTAGTAGTAGTAGTAAGTAGTGGTGTAGTAGTAGTAGTAGTAGTAGTAGTAGTAGTAGTAGTAGTAGTAGTAGTAATAGTAGTAGTAGTAGTAGTAGTAGTAGTAGTAGTAGTAGTAGTAGTAGTAGTAGTAGTAGTAGTAGTAGTAGTAGTAATAGTAATAGTAGTAGTAGTAGTAGTAGTAGTAGTAGTAGTAGTAGTAGTAGTAGTAGTAGTAGTAGTAGTAGTAGTAGTAGTAGTAGTAGTAGTAGTAGTATGATTTATAGAAACAGTTGTTATTGTTGTTGGTTATATTTCATACTGCATTCCTCTCTGTGTAAAAAATAATAACAAATTATGTGAGTTTTCTTGTTCATATATATTTATGTTTTAAAGGGGTAGTACAGTTTTGGTAAGGCTTAACTTTAGTAACCAAACCTGGACAGTAACATTATAAACTAATAGTTATAACTCTACCATGCTCGAAAGGTATACAAAATTACAAACGACTAAGTAAAAAGCCTGTTATCATTCAAAAAGAGCCATTAAAACACAAGAGGGCGCTTTCTAAAAAGGCATTGGTTTCAACCATTTTTCATACAAGATTATGCATGTGATGTTTTATTGAAATAATGATTAAATAGATCATCAACAACTATTTAAAAAACGCTTTTGAAAATTTTTGAAAAAGTGCAAGCATTTTTTAATTTTTTGAAAAAATCATCTAATTATTTGGGCCCCAAATAATTATAAGATCAGATATATTTATTGATATTTCAGCCGTTTCTGGGTCGATTTTGACCAAATAAAGTTTATTCTGCCATTAAAATTGCATGTTCTCTCAAATTCGACACTCAGTTTTTCATTACCTCACAAAAATTGTGATGTGCAGCGCCCCTAAACTACCCCTTTAATGCATATTGTGTATATTATGATCAAATGTATTAATCATTCACATCTTGTATATTGCTTCATAAGCTGTTTGTGGCTGAATGTATGTACTTTTAATGAATAAACCATATTTGAATTCAATTCAATTGCATTGAGCTGACATATACATCAAAGCAACAATAACGTGTATAAAATAATGCTGAATTTCGTACAATATTACTAAAAGAAAATTATCTTCCTATATACATGATATATATTCCAGAAGAATATGATTAATTTCTTTGATTATCATTATGGAAAAGAGAATCACATTTGCCTCATCTTAAAAAATATCATTTGTTTTCTTAAATATGTTAAATGGCATCACTGTGTAGGAGTGATATATAATTAATGAGATCTTGAACTCGATAATTGTTCTACTTCGACATAGATCAGTCCCCCCGATTGGCAACTCTGCACCAATAAATAAATAGTAGCCTACAGTTTTGGTCAAATATAATTTTAATAACTATATCTTGTCAGTTATCATTAAAAACTAACATTTATGATTCAATAATGATTGAATATGATAGAAAGACATATACACGGCTAAGATAGAGGGTTGTTTTCATTCAAAAAGCAGCTTTTAATACAAGAGGAAGCCCTCTATAAACCTCAAGTATCAACCATTTTTATCATTTGGTAAACATAGTTATTCGATAGGGAGATCATAAAAGGAATGTTAAAACCAATTCGGTATATTTTCATAAATGTGTAAGCTTTATGAATATTTTGTTTTTAATTTTAGTTGGTCCCAAACATTTATTCCAATATTTATGCATATTTCAGTCATTTATGAACTGGCTTTGATTAAACAAAACTTTTTGGGACCCCTCCCCTTAAATTTAACTTACTGAATAATATAATATTTATCATTTGTTCTCCTTTTTGCGTAAACCAGTACCCCCGGTGTCCAACTGCTCATCATTTGAATACCCATGCCCGGATCAGACAAAATGTATCACGTTCGAGCAATACTGTGACGGGGTCCAGGATTGTGTGGACAACTCAGATGAAGTCGGCTGCAGTAAGTATTAATATACATTAGGCGTAAATACGAGGCGGGAGAATCATGGCTGGAATACTCCGTAGGGAGTAGAAATGTGCACTTTGTGTGCAGAAAAGACTGCAGTGTGTATTCGTTGACTGGGGTTATAGTTATAGTGTTAAACGTTATAATATGATATACATGTAAATAGCGCTTTAAAGGGGTAGTACAGTTTTGGTAAGGCTGAACTTTAGTAACCAAACCTGGACATTAACAATGATAACGGTTATTTATTATCATTATTATCAAACTGCTTTATACCACGCTAAACTAGGTTTCTTATTATAGGGGAAATATATTTATGCTATAGATATTCATGAAAAAGTCTTCTTCTTATAATGTCAAGTGCATTTAGCACTTAAATCTGTAATCATAGGGCTTAATCACCAGAGTTTTTATGATTTCGAGAAAGAAATAATGTGCTTTGAATATAGGGCCTAAATTTTTGATCCTAGCAAGTTTCTTCTTCAGAGGCTATAAAGTCTTTACATCTATTTGTTAAAGTTAATTAGTCAGAGTGCATTCAGATATTTTACCACATTTCTGAACCCATAGTCCCGCTGTCGAACTGTACTGAGAACGCCTGTCTGGACCCGACTCAGTGCTATCCGTTCACGGGATATTGTGATGGGATTCAGGACTGCGATGATAATTCAGATGAAGCTTATTGCGGTGAGTATCAATAAGTTATAGTATCATCGATACTTGTTTTCTATTAAATCATATCATATTATCATTAGCATTACATCTTTATATTGTGTTTTTTTGTAGTTAATTAGTAAATTTTATTTACTTAACTATAGTGCATTCACATTTTCCCCACATTTCTGAACCCATAGTCCCGCTGTCGAACTGTACTGAGAACGCCTGTATGGACCCGACTCAGTGCTATCCGTTCACGGGATATTGTGATGGGATTCAGGACTGCGATGATAATTCAGATGAAGCTTATTGCGGTGAGTATCAATAAGTTATAGTATCATCGATACTTGTTTTCTATTAAATCATATCATATTATCATTAGCATTACATCTTTATATTGTATTTTTTTGTAGTTAATTAGTAAATTTTATTTACTTAACTATAGTGCATTCACATTTTCCCCACATTTCTAAACCCATAGTCCCGCTGTCGAACTGTACTGAGAACGCCTGCCTGGACCAGACTCAGTGCTATCCGTTCACGGGATATTGTGATGGGATTCAGGACTGCGATGATAATTCAGATGAAGCTTATTGCAGTGAGTATTATTGATTAGTTTGTTTCATCGATAAAGCTAATCAAAGTTGATTTGTGTTTTTTTTTAATATGAAATCATACAATTAAAACAGCATTGATTAGTTAGTCTGATCAGGATATAATTATGTTTCCCTTAACTTTAAAGGGATAAAGTAACATTGTCCCAATCCTCAAAACCTTCTTGGAACTCTAGCGGTTCTCTCATACCTTGTTGTATTCGTATTAAAAATAGAAGCATTGGACAGATATTTACGATTGAAGTATGGATAGTGACAGCCGTGTACAAAGAGTTAGTGAATATCACTTAGCATTTTCGCTCATTACTCGGCCACCCCGTAACTTCGCCACTAAAAGGGTCTTTACTTTTTTTGAGGAGTCGTCTTATATTAATCGTACTATTAAGTAGTAAAAACAGTGTAATAGTTTAATTGCACATGTAGAAACCCTAACCTTGGTGTGATGCGCTATAGAAGAACTGTTTATTATTATTATAAATTAATTAATGTATCAATGTATTTCATTGATTTATCAATGACTGTATCAATGTATTTATCACCTTTTTACATTAATATAGATGTGTTGAACTGTACGTTTTCTGAATACCCCTGCTTTGACCAGTCACAATGCTATCCGATCGAAGCACATTGCGATGGACTTCAGGACTGTGCGGATAATTCGGATGAAGATTATTGCAGTGAGTATTAACTTTAGTGGTTAAAATTATATTTTCTGAAAATCAATACATGGTTAGATTTGTTAAAACAATAATTATGTTGTTGTTGTTTTTTACTTGCACATTCAATATTTCATACGAAAATTCACTGTAATGCGAGAGATTTCGGCATAACTCAGAATGTTTAATGTGCTGAGTTGGTCAGTATCAATGTACTAATATGATTTTGTAGTGAGTGAATAATAGTATTAGGTTCACAAATGTTTGTTTTCAATTCCTCTCACAATATGCACAACTAACGCTATCATCATCACTGGCACGTATAGGATATATTGCCAGCCCGCACACGTGCACCATTTCCACTACCTGTGGAGCATTCCCTCTAATCGGCTCATGGGCATTGAGAAGGTCATTTACATAAAGGATTGGAAAAGGCACATAAGCACATAAATGACATTGAATGAATAAATAACTTCTTTTTTATCAGGGCCAATACAAAGACCACTGGGGGTTTCTGAACGTTTCTGATTCATTTACCGTCGTTTAAACGTTTTGACTTGGCACTTAGTACACAAACCTTTCACTCTAAACCCACAGCGCCGATATTAAACTGCACTGGCCAATACAACTGTCTGGACCAGACTCAATGCTATCCGTATTCTGGCTATTGTGATGGGGTTCAGGACTGCAATGATAATACGGATGAAGCTAACTGTGGTGAGTATGAGTATATTATTTTATAGTTATGATAGCAAATGGTAATGATGATGAAGATGAAGATGATGATAATGATGGTGTTAATGATGATGATGATGACGATGATGGTTGTGTTGATGATGATGTTGATGATGATGATTTTCATTTATAACAATTGTTTCCTAGTAAAATAATGAAATCTATTTTTACAACTGATTATGTTTCTTCTTGTATATTTGCAGCATGTCCACCCGGAGAAGCCTACTGTTTTGACTATGTATCATGCTACCCTGTGTCTAAGAAATGCGATGGGGAGTATGATTGTGTTGATCGCGGCGACGAGTTTCTTTGCGGTGAGTGAAATCATTATCATTTACTATTATATCAAATGTATGTGGCGTCTAAATCCACATTGCGCTCTAAATCCCGATCACGGGAAAAAATATTTGATGAGCAAATCACGCGTATGTTTGTACGCACTGTGGGCGACGTTTATTTATGCGAAAATACGATCATCGAAAAAAGACTGAGCGCAAGCGATTAATGTATGCAGGATCATATACGTGCACGCACGGCGTCGCGGAGTGGCTCCTGGCCTCTAGTATACTGACAGGAGATTTGTTTTACATACATAATTGTACTTGTATACCATCGAGTGCGCCTCGTGGCTGCCAGAGTATATTGCTCCCATTAATTGTATTGTTTATGAATAACACACCCCTTTGCAAAGTATTGGACATGAATTTAAAGTCAAACAACGGTACCAAAACATAAGTATAACCCTTTATGTATTGTTCTTTGCGTGGTGATCCCCTTTAAAGGTTGTCCCGTTGGAGAATCGCAATGTTCAGACGGATTCGGTTGCTACACCCTAGACGAGGCGTGCAATGGAGTAAACGAATGCTTGGACGGGTCGGACGAATGGATTTGCCCAAGTAAGAATTGTACATTTTTCCTTTTTTCATAATTCAATAAAACTTAATGAAATGAATTATGCAATTTGATTACTCTTACATTACGATAAGGGCAATTGAAAGTTAGGGTTTTTAACTTATCTTATTCTAACTTTTTTAACTTTAAGTATCAAACTTGCCAGCATTCCGCTCTTAGACTACATGATTTTGTGCAAGTAATTGATGAATTATTCAAATTGACATGTTTTGTTTCCTTTCGTGTTATTCTTTAAACATAGATCGTTGTTTACCAAACGTTTTTAAAACATTTTGATATACTTAATAATCTACAATATTACAACTCCCTTTTACAGTTTGATCGTACCAATTGTGACTATAACTATGTGGTTGGTAGTATTCAATGCTGCTACTTATTTTATTTAGTTCATTTAATTTGAATACCTGTATTATTTAATGATCACCCTTTCAGTTTTTACCTATAAGGTTTTTGATAATGCTTTTAAATAGGTGCTCTCGTTTCAAGCTTTTGCTTTCAGAGATGTTCACCTCCAATTATATTGTTGCAAATTTCGTCAATGTATGTTATTGAAAAGATTTGGAAATAAATGTTATATTGGACTTGAACTTAATAGATCGCTGCCAACCAGACGAATTACAGTGCCTCTCGGATGGGACGTGTTACGACTCTAATCTTCAGTGCGATGGAGCCAATGATTGCACAGATGGATCGGATGAATACGGTTGCCCTTCAGGTCCGCATAAGAGATAAATGAATTACATAAATTAATCAATAATGAATTAATACATGATTACATAAATTAAAAATAATGGATAACACATAATTACATAAACTAATAAATAATTTAAATTATTTTATAAATGAATATAGATAAATAGATGTTTATAAAGGAACCAACGTTTAAATAAATGAGCCAATATTAATTAGGTAATATACCTAATGCTCATAAATCAAGCCGAACTGCAAATGAATAACATAAGTCATATGTAAAGGACATCAATACAAATTGGACTAGTATCTTTGTTGACAAGTGCCAAAATTGACGAAGGGTTGATAGATTTTGTATTTATGTGATTTGATTGTGTACACTGAGTGGTTTGTGAACATAATGGTAAATGCATGTCATATGAATTAATGCAGGGTGATATTTTCTAACTCGTTGCACTAAATTGTTGCACAGTTGAAATTCTCCCATAGAGGTTTGGTTTTAATTTGAACACTTCAATCATAAATATCTTTGTAAAAAAAAATAATAATCCGAAGACCCAAAACCTGTCCGATGTTTCTGTTGGTAATACGAATACAATGAGTTATGTAAAAAGCAATGAGTGGTTGATACAATGTATATTGTTGTTATCTGATATGTCCACTGGGTGTCGTGTGAAAATCTCAAGTTAAATGGACTTTATATGGCCGAGTAATGAGAAAAAATGCAAAATGACATTCACTAACTCATTGCACTCACTTTGTACACGGTTCTAACGATCCATTCGATAATTTGACATCTGAACACTTCAATCGTAAATATCTTTTTAACGGAAGGGAAATTTGAAAAACCAAAACCTGTCGCATGCTTTTTTTTTAATAAGAATACAACAAGGTATGAGGGAACCGCTAGAATTTCAATTGGATTTTGAGGATTTGGACAATGTTACTAACTCCCTTTAAACATCTTTTCTATGTTTAACTCGTATAGGTCCAGAGGTGATAGACTTGGCCCTGCTAACCGACGGTTGGGTATGGCAAAGTGCCAATTACCCGAGCAACTACCCCGTGAATGCTGATCGGTCATGGATATTCCGTGCTGCTCCTGGTTACAGGTGAGGTCAGATCCCATGGGAAGAACACAGCCTGTCACAGTTTGAACCCCGGAGGGGGGGGGGGGGGGGGCGGGCGGTTCTCGCATATATTGGGTCTCAAGGCGGGAGGATGTTCTTGCGTATATTGGCAAAACGAGTTTATGCTGATTCAAAGACCCCCTTTTTTCGGAGCCGATTGCCGCTCTTAAGGGTCTCATTTTCTTCAAAAAAAGGCCGCTCTGTATATAGACTGAGTTTAAAAAACAGCCACTCTTTAGGCCTATGATAAAAAATAGTAGCCACTTGAATGGACATAATTAGGATTCGCGACGCCAATTGCTGCTCCCAAATTCTCTCGTATGTTCGCTCTCTAGACCCGTTTTGTGTTAAATGGGGGGGGGGGGGGGGGGGGGGTACAGTAAAATTTAATGGAAGTGTACTTGAAACGCTTCTAAAAGGGGGCCATCTCCAAATATTTAAGAACGATCATGACTTGTGTTACAACTTTCAATAATGAAGGTCACACCACCAGCCGACAATATTCTTTTAGCGCCAGGAAAGAAAGATAAAACACCAGACGATCAAGAGTACAGGTTAGGAGTTGTTTATTAACCGCGACCGAGACGACGACAACGGTAACCTCAATGCATAACATGCATAACAATAATATCTATGGAACGCCAAATGTGTCAAACACAATACAACTAATTGAACACAATTAACTAATACTGGCGTGACTACTTTTCTTCCTCCTTTGATTCGAGAATGAAATAACATCACTTCATTAGTAATATCAAGATCAAGAATAACAAGCCAGTAGAATAACAAACATCGGCGTAAATGACTTGGTCATTAAACTATCAATAATCAACTAATAAAGGTAATGGCTACAGTATAGATAGCTGACAATAAAGATCAAGCAACTTGTGGCATCACATATGAGCGATCCAATGATAAACTGAATGTCATAGCACATACAGTACTTAACCAAATAACCAAATAATTAAGCCAGAGCCCGTATCAATTACATAAACGCGACATCCTGAATCAATGATACATCAAACCACAATAATTACATCATTCAAATACTAATCTAAAAATATTCATTTGAAGCACATGCAACTATGGCTTTCATAATTAAATCTAACCTCAACAAGTTAACCCAATTTCAAAGATAAGCTCCACCTATCAATATTACTCTTATTAACATGTATCAATACAAATTAAAAACACGTTACTAAAAGTTGGGCTAACGTCTACCGTCTACGTAGCTATCAACAATCATAATTACTACGCCATCTACGTATAAGTATATTAATTATATTAAAACAAATAATCAAACACACATGCCACTTCCTCCGCAATGTCGGAAAAACAAAATGCATTAAGGAAGGATCGCATTAACAACAGTAAAAACCGACGACGAAAACACATGGGCTGCGTGACAAAACAAAAAGGGGAAACCGTCAGTGGGTTGCAGCACTGACATGGCAGAGGGGAAAACAGAGCTGTCAAACAAGGAATAAAAAAGTTTGAACACAGGTGAAGGCTGGGAAAGCATGTAATAAACCTGTAAATATTATAATAAATCACAGTAAGTACCTATTAAAAAATGGAACCATGCATCCATAAAATACTATCTTGAATCAAATGTACGTGTGCAAAATGTATAGAAACGGAACAATGTCACAATGGGTAAAGTATGGAGGGCGTGAGCGACCGACAATAAGAAAATATAACATCATTGACACAACACGCAGTCCATGAATATATCAAGAGCAGAAAACACGAAAAATGTAACCATACTTCCTCAAGCTGCACAAGGAAACATACTACAAATACAAATACATATAAATTGACTGAACAAAAGGAAAAACAACCCCGCAGGAATTAGCAGGCATGTACAAAAAAATGTGGTTCTCACAGCCAAACCGAATGGGAAGAACCAAAATAATTCCAATGAGCATGTACTATCCCAGGGTGTATGTCGGGCAGAGTGCTAAGTATAAACAAATATGCGATTGTGACAAATATGCGATTAAATTAAGTATATGGGAACCCACAGACAAATACACACAGTTCTAAAGCAATGTATCATAATATAAAGCAGACACAAATATGGTACCTTGATAAGGGCATACTGTAATAACATACATGTACACTTAAATGGAGAACAAACTCTGTAAGCAAATAGTGTGTACCCAATAATAAAATCTAAAATATGTACCTAAATCAATTATACAAATACACTCTATAACATAAGTAAGAAACCTGTATCAGACTGATACATACTGGTGGGTAAGGAGTATCAGCAATATAAAATAAATATAAACAATAGACAGGTAATACCACCTGACCAACAATAGCATAGGCACTGTGTCATATAATGAATAACCTGGGAAATTGTGTACTTTATAATTATAAAAACAACAAGTACGTGTAATACTAGTAAGCTGTAAGAGCAATACAGGGGAACCCCGCACAATGAGATCCTAGGGACTATAATTATGAAATACTGCCTGAAGCCTCAGACACTGAACTACCATTCGCAGTATTGTAACAATACACAAAAACAAAGTGGAACCCAATCAAAGAAAATATCAAACCTTATCACTATAAAGTACATCGTCACACCAGATCTCGCAAGACTGGGCTTCCACTGTATAACAAAATACACCATATGCACAATTGCACACATAATAACCAATACAGTTTACACCTGCTTATATAGTAGCTAAAAATAAGAAACTGGGCCAGGGAGTGCACACCACAAAATAATAAAATGTCGGAGTACATAAAATCACAAATTGAATAAGTAAGAAAAACATCAATGGAATAACTAAGCAGTGTAAACGCGGGCGTTCACAATTATAACTTTGGTAGAAATTAATAAAATCAGGATAAACCTAAGGAATAAAAAGAAACAAGTTACATATTTCTCAACTACGGTTAAAACAATTATCCCAGCAGCAAATTATATCATTAATATAATTATGTTTGAACTTCACCAGGCCTGTAAGAAAAAAAGCACCCGAAACATTTATCATTATAAAAATGTCACAGGGGTGTGAGAGTGCCTGTGGGAAGAAAATGGACAAAATTCTGGTCTACCTTAAAAGGCAATTGGCTCAATCAATGAATACAAAATGATTCAAAATATAAACTTTAAAAAACTTAAAGAAACCAAATTAATTTTTATCTTCCTCCTTATTGTACGCTGAACTCTCACATCCCTGATCACTGCCAGAATAAGGATCCTGCATGAGAAAGAAAAAATTTCCAGTTACAAACAATGTGCATGCATATATATTTTAAAATAATGGCATACAAAAATAATTAAAACTATGATATGAAGAAACGTAAAAAGGAATCAAATCGAGTCTGTCTTTTGTTGTTTCGTGTACGCATACAGTATACAACAGTTGAGGGGGTGGGGGGGGGGGGGGGGCACACGAAGCCATCAACCTGGAGTGGAAGGGGACACGGGAGGATCGTGCCCATGTGGGACCGCAGTCAGTCCAACATCAGGGGGTGCTGGAGGTAGAGTCCAAGGTACGCCGAAGGGGTCGGAGACGCCGACGGAACCCAGGGGGGCGATGCCATGGGCAGGAGCTGGGGAGACACACGTCGTGGCCATCACGTGGTCGAAGGCGCTCGGGGCTCCATCGTGGGGACGGGGAGAGGGACCTCTTTCCATGAAGGAAGCTGGCGGGAGGCGGCCATAGGTCCAGGGGGGTGACTTCCAGGTAGGGCGAGCGTGGCGGCCAACGTCAGTAGAGGGCGGACGAAGGCAGACGTCATCATCGGCAAGGATGGCCTGCGGCGTGTCGTCGACATCGCAGGCGATCATGTGACCACTGGCTAGACGAGGCAAGGCAGCACAATCACAAGAACGATTCACATCGCTGTGAGGAAGACATTCCACCACGGGAGGCAAACGGTCACAGTCAGGGGTAGGCCAGTTAGTCCAAACTGGTGGAGGCTGGTGCAGGCAGACATCCGATGGGCGACTCGTGGGCCTGTGCAGTAGGGCTGAGTAGGTAGTGCGCTGGTTCCGGGGGAATGGAGCGCCATCATCGCAGTCATCGGGTGGTAGAAGTTGTACCGGCGTACTGGGTGGCAAGGTGGTAGATGACCCAGGACCACATGAAGAGTTCTTACCACTGCTCGCGATGCTGTCAGGGTTATCGGTCAGGACACACAGACTGTTAATACCAACTCTAAACGTCACCTGTGGAACATCCGCTATTACATGAACAACGGTCACAGAGCAAGGCTCAGTTGTGAGAGGACCAGAGCTGGTGGGAGCACCAAAACCATGTACAAGTGAGGGGACCGGACTACTCTCGATCTCACTGACGGAAAGACCGGAGCTAAGATCAGCGACCGTGGCAAGAACAGGGGAACAGACATCATGCTCACTGTAGGGAGAACTAGGGCTATGCTCAGCAGCAGGAGAATCAAAGCTACGCTCGATGAGGGGAGTGACATACCGGCCGTCAACATCATATCCGACACATACATTCACTGTCTCAATCTCACAGGAACTCTCTGTGCAGAAGGGAGACTGGCGATCGGTCGAGTCCTCACTCTCTATTGCGCTACACTCCACGTCGTGTTTATGCACACACTCGGTCTCGCTGGGATCACACAGCGAGGTCTTGTACTCGCTTTCATACTCACATGCTCTCAGTCTCGGTTTCTCGTGGGCACTGGTATTCGTGTGCATATCACCGACATCATACGAGAATACATACTCATCACCGAACATAATCTGGCGTCTACGTGGCCTAATCGACACGTCGTTAAACTCCATGAAGGGAGCACCAACCATAACGTCAACACCAATGCTATCCATGACGTCATCACAAACAACAAAACCGTCAAACCAAAGATCAACTTGATTATCATGAATTAGCGAGAAACAAGTGAGGCCTACGATACTTGACTGACGTATGGGGAGAGACTGATCAGAATCGAGATAATCATCGTAACCGAAATCATCGATCACCACATCCAAACCAAACTCATCAGCAGCCGATTCACTCACCATATTGATATTCGAACCACTGCGAACACCAATGGGGAAAACCTGGTCAGAATATCCCTTGATGGTGGCAGGGAAACTAGGCAAGTCATGTCCGGTTCGGTTTCGGTACATCACATTCACAATCGGATTCGCGCCGGCTGGACACCACCGCTTGGGTGCCCCTGCGGCCGCGGGGTCGCGTCGCTGCGTTGACGCATCGTTCGTGGGCTCGGCCAGGGCTAAGGCGCATCGCTGCGTTGATGCTGCGTGCATTATCAGTGCACAATCACAATACCTAACAGAGATACTGTACCCTCAATTATCACATCAAAATACAGATGAACGCCTGATCCCTCTATATTGGGCGAGATTCACCTTCTTCCTGAATTTTGGTAGCGTATTCTGGGCTGAAATTCAATCACACCGCAAGTCACCACGCCAGGAAAGAAAGATAAAACACCAGACGATCAAGAGTACAGGTTAGGAGTTGTTTATTAACCGCGACCGAGACGACGACAACGGTAACCTCAATGCATAACATGCATAACAATAATATCTATGGAACGCCAAATGTGTCAAACACAATACAACTAATTGAACACAATTAACTAATACTGGCGTAGGGTCTTTAAAATAATGATCAGATTTTGTAAAAGGCTGTAAGATGTAATCTAATGAAGATATGGATGTTTTGCAGGCCCGTAACTATGAGGGGGGTGCGATCATCCTGGTTAGTTTTTCAGGTTAATGGCAACGAATTTATCTTTAATTTGTTCTCCATTAAATATGTTGACTTGATATTCTGACTGTTTTATTTTGATAACTTGTTTTGATAATTTCAGGCCACGCGTAGATTTTGCGGACGTTTATACCGAGCCGAAGAGAGACGTAATCCGTCTGTACTCAGGGCCCGAGGCGAGCGGGGACCCGGTGGAACTGTCCGGGGCGTTTACCCGAGAAGGCCTCGTCAGTTTCCGCTCCACCAACGAATCACTCTTCGCAACGTTTACGTCAGACTACGCCGTATCTGTGCGAGGGTTTTACGGCGTCGTCACGCAGGTACTTGCTGCAAACGGTAAGTCTAGACTCAATTCATATACAGTTCCAAAAATTAGTAACTTTGATATGATATCGAGATGATAAACCTATATTTTTTGACAAAATAGTTGAAACAAATCAAATGAATTTGAAATCGACAATATTTTAAAGAGACAGTCGCTCTTTTACAAAACATCTGAACAGTTTCCAGTTGACGGATGGGGATGAATGAAACACGCACAAAAAAATCAGATCGAACAGCCCTATAATTTGGATTCTACGAATGAAAAACGAATGCGTCCCTCCATCAGACTATATATCGGTCAATAAAAGAGTTTAACTGATTTAGCATAATATTACAACTATATTGTATTTATTTTTGTAAAGGTATTGTGAAGCAGACATTTGTAAATGAATGTCACAGAAAAAAATCTAAAAAATGAAGAATATGTAATTACATGTAGTCAGTTTAAGCGAGGTTTGGTTATTTTGCCCAGTGTGCGGTCAGGCTATTCTTACTTGTGCGCGGGTCACGTAGCTAGCGCGGGTCACGGAGGGGTCACGCATAGCGTTGTGGTACTTCGTGGAATTTGTGTGCGAACTTCTTCACTGGCTGAATATACATATCATGCATAATAAACCGTCGTCCAACAGTTTATTAGTTTTAGGTCTATAACTCCACGAAAAAGAGATTTCAAGCCCTAAATTGTTCAGGCATGCTATTAAATGACATTTTCTTTCATATAAGACAATAACCTCGCAACTTTTGAAATTTGGCTTGCAAAAGAGGGAATGTCCCTTTAACAAATAATGTAGTGCACTAGCGGCCGTTTGTTTGTTCGCTTGTAGTCTTTTTTAGACGATTTATCTTTATTTATGTTATGTATTTGTTTTCTTTCACTCAGCGCTCACCTGTTCATCGGCTCAATATGATTGTGGAGATGGTGTCGTGTGCATGCCCCCGGATAAGCAGTGCGCATGCCCAGTACAACCAGATGACTGCAATGGCGTACCGACAGGTGGGGTTCTACCTCTTTTGTGTATAAATATATTGTAATGTAATCCGAAAAATATGTATTTTTCATTTAGATGATTCAAATTATTTTGTAATTTTAGAAAATACTTTGTATTCTTATTTTGTATTCCTGTATTCTTATTTTCTTATTTGATGTGACGGTATAATCGATGCAAGATGAGATAGGAAAGTCGTAATACGTGACAATGCTCTCGTAATTTTATAGTCTGAATAATATGATAAATACGATCATATTTGTATCATATCATATTGTTTCCCATGTTACGGTGGTACCAAGTGTATCCCGCTAGAGGAACAGAATCAATATTCTTATATTCTAAATATGATAAATATGATCATGTTATGACTATGGTTATTTCATCAGATTGTTTCCCATGTGTTGTTTGTAACAATTAGTGTATCCCGCTAGAGGAACTGTGTGATGGACAGAATCAATATTTTTATATTCTATATATGATAGATATGATCATTTTATGACTATGGTTATTTCATCAGATTGCTTCCCATGTGACGGTGGTACCAAGTGTATCCCGCTAGAGGAACTGTGTGATGGACAGAATCAATATTTTCATATTCTAAATATGATAGATATGATCATTTTATGACTATGGTTATTTCATCAGATTGCTTCCCATGTGACGGTGGTACCAAATGTATCCCGCTAGAGGAACGGTGTGATGGACAGAATCAATGTGAGTTCGGAGAGGACGAAAGGAATTGCACGACCGGTGAGAACTTCTTTGTTTGTTTTTTAGCAGATTTATTCCTCCATTTTAAAAACAAATCAAAATTACAAAAAACGGTTATAATATTTTTGTAATGAATATTTTAAAACATGAATATACGTATACATAATATTGAAAAGATCGATAAATAACGACAATACCAATATTATAAATAACAGGTAGAGACCGATTGCTCTAAGGTCTATTATTTGTATAAACAACAAAACATATAATTATGTTTGCAAAGGTCTTATATTTGCTGTAGAACTTTAATTGTAGTATGACATGGAAACTAGATAAAAAGTATGAATTGTGATGAGTATATTGTTTACGCATAGTCTCAAATGTTTGTATATATCTTATCTGGAAAAAAAGACATCTCACCATTAATTGTTTTTATTGTTTTGTTTCAAGCTTGTTTGTTTTCATTGTTTTCTTTCAAGCCTTTTTACCTTACCATGGTAAATTCACCAGACAATAATTCGACCAACGAATGACAACTATCGGGTCTGAAGCTGGGTGCTTTAAACATCCGATATTTTGTTCATATTTTTGCGCCCTCATACTGCAGCCCAAAAACAGCCCAGTCCATTGCGTTATCATCTCATTTTGCGCATCATTAACATCAGTATCATCATCATAATCGTAATCACCAAGGAAGTCGATACGAATGGAAGAATTACTTCGCAAATCGACATCTTCCATGAATCATGATCATTCATCACATATTTAACTTTCAGTACATGACAAACTTACAAATGAACGAAAGTTTTTTTTGTATTAATGCTAGTCATCTCCACAATTTTAATCAATAAATTATCGAATGAAGGAATGAATGAATGAATGAATGAAGGAATGAATTAATGAAGGAATGAATAAAGAATGTAGTATAAAAAGCAGTACTACAAATGTACTAATTCCAGTAGTAGTAGTAGTAGTAGTAGTAGTAGTAGTAGTAGTAGTAGTAGTAGTAGTAGTAGTAGTAGTAGTAGTAGTAGCAGTAGTAGCAAATGGCAGCAGTACTTAGTAGACAGTATATTTATATTCATATTTTATTACGAAATGTGTATTTGCTTACATTAACTTATAATATATGTTATATATTTATTATCCAATCTTACATATTTATCACCCAGAGTGCTTGGGGTTCGTGTGCGATGACATTTGCCTGAGCAACATTTCTGTGTGTGACATGGTCATAGATTGTACATATGGGGAAGACGAGGCCAACTGTGTATATCGTAAGTAATGACTAAATATTCTAAGAATAATATTTGTTGATTAATAAACGATGTATAGATGTATTAACTATTTTACTTCTATTCATATGTGTTTGTAAATTACATTTACATTTGATCGAGCAACATTTCTGTGTGTGATATGGTCAGAGATTGTACATACGGGGAAGACGAGGCCAACTGTGTATATCGTAAGTAATGATAGACTGAATAATCTAAGAATAATATGTTTTGTTAATTAACGATGTATAGATGTATTTTACTTATATTCATATGTGTTTGTAAATTACATTTACATTTGATCGAGCAACATTTCTGTGTGTGATATGGTCATAGATTGTAGGAAGACGAGGCAAACTGTGTATATCGTAAGTGATAGACTAAATAATCTAAGAAATTTTGTTTGGACAATGTATTGATGCATTTTAATTCTATTCATCTATGTGAGTAAATACATTTACATTTGACTGAGCAACATGTCTGTGGTATGTGATATGGTCATATATTGTACACACGGCGAAGACGAGGTCAACTGTGTTTTTCCTAAGTAATGACAGGCATGAAAGTGATCCATTAAATTTGTCAGATTCATCCCCAATCAGTGGCGTACCCAGGATTTTTTCAAGGGGGGGTTATTTTGTAAAATTTTCGAAGCCGAGACAAAGTACCTTCAAAATTTTCAAGACCGAGACCACGGTCCGTCAAAAATTTTCGAGGCCGAGACCAAGACCATTGGTTGAGAACCCCTCTTAGTGGGGGGAGGGGGAAGCGAGCGGAGCGAGGTTGGAAATTCTAGCAATTTAACATCTGAAATTGCCATTTGTTTCAATATAATTGTATGGGTATGTTCGTGTTATATAATTGCGTTTTGAAGGGTAATATCCCAGCTAGCCACCTGACGTCGGGCCGATGTCGGAAGTTGGTTGCCGGATGTCGGCATATCGCCGTTGGCTCGAGGTTAAAATGTCCGCCAGCCCAACATCGTCACGACGTCATTTTTGTGATATATTGGCATAACGTCAATTTCCGACGATGGCCCAACATCATCTCATGACATGATGTTGGGCCATTGTCGGAAAATGACGTTATGCCAATATATCACAAAAATGACGTCGTGACGATGTTGGGCTGGCGGACATTTTAACCTCGAGCCAACGGCGATATGCCGACATCCGGCAACCAACTTCCGACATCGGCCCGACGTCAGATGGCTAGCTGGGATATAAACACCCGAGGTTGTATGCGAGCGAAGCGAGCTTGAAAATTGTAGCAATTTAACATCGGAAAATTGCAATTTGTTTCAATATTATTGTATGGGTATATTCGTTTATGACTTATGATATGGCGTAATTAAGGCGAGCGAAGCGAGCTTGAAAATTTTAGCAAATAAACATCGGAAATTGCCAATAGTTTTAATATTATTGTATGGGTATATTCCTGTTATGTTATTGCGTTTTGAAGGGTAATATATAAACACGCGAGGTTGTAGAATATTATATTATACGGAATGCGAGCGAAGCGAGCTGGACAATTTTAGCAATTTAACATCTGAAATTGCCATTTGTTTCAATATTATTGTAAGGGTATATTCGTGTTATGATATTGCGTTTTGAAGGGTAATATATAAACACCTGAGGTTGTAGAATATTATATATATACGAATGCGAGCGCAGTGAGCTTGAAAATTTTAGCAATTTAACATCGAAAATTGCCATTTGTTTCAATATTATCTCGTGGAAAATTTTTGAAGAAATTTCAACATTTTTGAGCCCGAGACCGGGTTTCTTCGCAAATTTTCGAGGCCGAGACCAGGTTAATGAGGGTCGAGACCACTTGTAAGTGGTCTTGAGACCGGCTAAAATTTGAAAAGGGGGGGTTCAAACCCCCCAAAACAGCCATTTTGGGGCCAAAGGGGGGGTTTCAACCCCCCAAACCCCCCCCCCCCCCCTGGGTACGCCTATGTCCCCAATGACGTGGAGCTTTCAGTTATCTCAAGTACCTTAATGTTTGGCTTTAAACATGGTTTTACATACCCTAAGCCATTATATCCAAATAACACCGATGTTGTACTTGTGGCCCCGTGGACATACTTGATAGTTAGTATTTTTTAAGGGTAAATAATGTCTCATTTTAAGCCTGTGTTTACACATCCTGTTCTTTTTTTACCAACTATGCTTTGACGAGTGAATTGGACATTCGTATTCAGAAATATCTTGTTAATTTTAATGGTGAATTATTTACTTTCATTCCTCTGCTACTGTACCCGAAGAAGGCTGCGGATACAGAAGCAGAGGACCCAAACAAGAACGACTAAGAATGGACGCAGTTCATGTTCATGGATAAAATTCATATTCAGATAATTCATCTGCTATTTTTGCTGTCTTATTCTTATTCTATCTTAGTCTTAGTCTTATTCTATCCCTGATTTTAAACAATTTTTGATTTCAATAGCTGTTGGAAACGAGACAATCTCACTTACCATTGGCGAGACCTACCGGTTGACATCCCTTCGCTACCCGCAGCCCTACCCCAACAACACCGACTATGAGTGGACGTTCAGGGTACCTGCACAGAGCAAGGTGAGTTTCCTCAAGCTATGGTTAAGTTTAAAAAGTCCTTTCCGTGCCAATTTCGGCACATAAGGCAGCGCCTATCTCTGGTTCATTGGCCCTAGGCCACACGTCTACTAAATGTAGCAAAAGCTACAAAAGGGGCCAGTCCTTTGGTAACTCGTGTGATTAACTTCCCCTTCTCCGTTCTGTAAATGCCAAGCTCTTGGCTAGAAGGCGTGCATAAGGTACCATTTTAAAAGTCGTTGGTATGAACCGGTCTGGGTCAAGCTATGGTAAAGGGGGTTAACCCTAATAAGGCCGGGCTATTTGAGGTCTTCAGCAGGCCGGGGGGGGGGGGGGCCATTATGGCCCTCCCCCCCCCCCCTAAGATCTCGGCCGCGGAGCGGCCGATCGCCGTAAAAATGTGCACGCATGATAAGTGAAGTGTATAGAATACAATAGTAATTTTTAAAATTTTTGAAAAATTCATTAATTTGCATATTTATGGTAATTTATGCAAATAAGTCATGAAATTCATATTTTTACCCATAAATCATATATTCTTCAGAATTAAACTCTGGTTTTCACTACATATATTCTTTAGAGCATTTGGAATGATAATACAAAAAAAAAATTTGGAAGAGCCCGGTTCTTCCTTATGTTTTCTATTGTTTTGTTAATTTCTTATGTATTTCTTTTCTTTTTTTTAACTTATGTATTCTATTGTTTGTGTTGTTTATTTTATTTCTAACTATAATTTAACTATTTTAACCCCAAAACCAACATATAAAATGTAAACAACACCAAATAACTAATGATACACCTCATTTTACGAAAATTGATATTTCCATATGTTTTGTACACAAATCACGAAATTGAGCGATTTTCGGGCTGACATGCATAGACAAAAGGTCACGTGACTTTGTAACAGAGGGTCCGATTTTCGAAATTTTTGTTTTAAAACGTGCGCAAGACCCGAAAGAAAAAAGTCACCAAGCAGCGGCGCGTCATCTTACAGCGTTTTGGAGCAATACAAACAATTGCGGAGGGGGGGGGGGGGGGGCATTATACACTCAAACCTGCTCTAGCGAGTGTTTGTATATAACGACCACCTGTCTATTTTGCCTACTAATTCCTATTACAATGTTTGCATGTAATTGAACCGTTCTGTAAAGACCATCTGTGTGCGTATATATAATAAAGATGATGTAGACAGAACACTTCATCAACCAAAAATAGCGTTCCCTCTATCTCGGTGCAAAAACTACATTTTTGAAGGATGATATTGTAACATTTCCAAATCCTCAAAACTTTCTAAGAACTCTTATCCACTGGAAAGTTATAACTATGTACAAAGCCAGTGCAATGAATTAGCAAACATCACTTTGCATTTTTGCTCATCACTCAGCCATATAACATCCATATAACGTGATATTTTCACACATTACTAAGCGGACATATTAGATCACAAAAATATACATTCTATCAACCAAATATCACTTTTGTTCTCATGTCTGACAACAAAGTTACTAGATCCCTTTAATCTTTATAGAAACTCATAATAAAGTATATATTCCTTTTCACTTCCCAGATTCGCATCAGTTTCGAAGTCTTCTCCACACACAACGCGAACGACTACGTCATGATCGGCGATGGTGACGTCATCGACCCATCGACCGCGTTCCTGCGCTTGTACGGCGGCGGCTTCGTACCGGAAGTGATCGTGTCGCAAGGCAGTGACCTCTGGGTCACCATGATCACGGACCGCACGATCTCGTCGGGCGGTTTTGTCGCCAACGTGACTGCGGGGTCCTCAAGCGGTACGTGATAAATACAACAACCGTGATGCGTTTTATTTTGTTCATCGTACACTAACGAAAAAATATTGAAATTGAAATTACACAAATGATACATGAACATAATAATTACAACAGAATATCATCATTAAATGCCACGACAATATATTGAGAATTCCCGTCTATAAAGATCACTAATTCCCCCAAATCGGTTTGCATGGAAATGAACTTGAAACTTCTTTCCCCCTTTGGTCTTCCTTGTAGATCGGTTGTACTCGTTACTGTTATTGTTTATAATTATCTATTCATCATAAGTAATACAAATTTATCTGCATCAATTTGTTAATAATAATTTGTTCATCTTCATTAAAATATATTTTGTTTGCATATTGTGTCATGTCTAAACAGAGGATCTAGGAGATTGTGATCCATCGGATGTGCGCTGTGGCGAGCAGGTGTGCATACCGGCGGAGCGCCTTTGTGACGTCATACCACACTGCGTCCTGCCCGATTTCGAGCCTGGCTGCCCTTCGCGCATTGGTAAATAATCATATTCAATCATTCAATCATATTTAATTTTGCCTCTATGAGTTTTCAGTAGTATTTGCTTCATTTAATTAAATTTATAACTAGATATATTATAATATACGGGTCAAAGTGAAATATGGAAATACTGCACTGTACAAGTTTTCGTCGGTTGAGGGTGAAAAGGTATAGATGTTTGGCTAAATTGAGTTATGCATATAATATATTCCAGCTTGTCGGTCGGAGCTAGGTAAACATTGTTCTATTTCTATGAAACTATCGCGACTCACGCAATTATGATAATGGTATATGATTAAAAAGTGTCAAGTATAATCCGTTTTAAAAATGCATGGATTTCCGTGTCTGCAGATGTTGGGGGCGTGTCGGTGCAGTACCTTTCCGTGACGTCACCTTTTGTCACCATCTACAGCGAGCACTACCCTGCCAGCTACGATAATGACGTCAACGCTACCGTCTTTATGACTTCGCCAGAAGGCACTAGCATCCTGGCCGCCTTCCGCAGGTATAATAAAGAAAAAATATGACGACAAAATATGAAATGAATATTAGAATACATATTCTAGAGATTACAGTAATACAATATGTATTGACCATGGCCTAGAATTCAAAATATGAAAATTAATATATTATAGATTATATAGTGATAAAAGAAGTATTGACAATATTTTTCAAAAAAAATGACCCATATTTACTAAATTTGGAAAGAGTAACGGTATCTTTACTGGGCAGTAAAGAGACGAAATAAATAGGAACAGATTTTTGTTTTTCATGTAAAAAAAAAAAAGACTAATGATAACATTTACATTACGATGATTTATTAAGATCAAAGTTATGTGTTATAATACTAGGCATTATTATTATAACCATTATAATCATGATTATGAATATTTATATAGAAGTAGAAGTAGTAGTAGTAGTAGTAGTAGTAGTAGTAGTAGTAGTAGTAGTAGTAGTAGTAGTAGTAGTAGTAGTAGTAGTAGTAGTATAGTAGTAGTAGTAGTAGTATTAGTAGTAGTAGTAGTAGTAGTAGTAGTAGTAGTAGTAGTAGTAGTAGACTAGTAGTAGTAGTAGTAGTAGTAGTAGTAGTAGTAGTAGTATAGTAGTAGTAGTAGTAGTAGTAGTAGTATTAGTAGTAGTAGTAGCAGTAGTAGTAGACTAGTAGTAAGGTAGTATCATTATTATCATCATCATTATCACCATTGCCACTTCTTTTTTTTATAATAGTCATAATAATCAGCATCTCATCGATATCATTATCGTATTAAACAACAGTTTCGACACCGAAGAGGACTACGACTACATGTTGGTGTACGAGGGTCACAGCACGAGAAACGAAGACCTGATCAACTACCTGACCGGTCAGCTACCCAACCAGGTTGCGACGTCATCGAGCAACCAGATGACCATTCAGTTCCACAGTGACTATGTCTATTCATACAGAGGGTTTTGGATGGAGGTAGAGGCGCTGGATGTCATGGGTAAGTTATGGACGGATTCGGTTTAAATTATATTGTTTAATTTAACGTCGGCCATAACATGTGGAAGGGTTTATATATTATAATAACCACATTACTTTGTTTAAGAGACAATAATACGCCTTACATGATGACCATCCAGTTCCATAGCGACTATTTTGTGGACCGGATGTTTGATGGAGGTGGAAGCGTTGGATGTCATGGGTGAGTTATGGACCGATTCGGTTACATGTCTAGACTATTGTACTCTAGCTTCGGCCGAAAATTAGGGGGGGAGGGGGGGCTTCTAACAACATTGCTTTGTTTGTGTTGTTACATGCAGAAGCTATGGGAGTTTTAGAATCTTGAAGGCTGACAGATTAATAATAATAATAATAATAATCCTTTCTTATAAAGCGCAATCTTACAATTAAGTCTCAATGCGCATGAAAAAGAGAGAGAAATAGAAGAGTATTAGAGCAAAAATAAAATAATTAAAACTTACAATTCATTAACAAACAGAAAGGCATGCAAACTAGTTCGAAAGTGATGCTCTGTATAAGATTGTCTAATATTGATGGATAAGTTGATGCAATTCATCATTCATCCAGTTAAAGTAGAATAGAACAAATTTCTGAATCGAAAGCTGGAAAAACTTACGTGATGCCGTCAACGTTTCGCCTTTATCATGCAACCGCGGATTCATCTGGCAACTCTCAGTTGAGAAGAGTTAGGCCCGGCGCAGACAGAGCCGACTCGACCCGATCCGACTGGTTTTCAGTCAGGTTAGAGTCAGATTCGCTTAGTCGGAGCCAATCCAACATGTTGATTCGGCCTCGAATGACCTCCATCTGGCTCTTGGAGTCCTGAGGCAACGCATGCTGATTTAATCAGGCTGAAAACCAGTCGGATCGGGTCGAGTCGGCTCTGTCTGCGCCGGGCTTAAGTTGATGAACGGCAAATCGTTGGACTTACATGCGTAATTCCCTCATTCTTAACAGCTTTCGCTTCAAAATGTTGTACAGTCATGATAAATCTTACTACTTGTATAGGATTGTATAGACTTTCTGGGTCTCAAAAAAACACTACATTATTTATAACATTTGCATAATATAAGGATTAACCCTAACAAATTCCAATCTTAACTCAAAAGTTATATCAAATCGAATAATGGCAAAGGAGCAACTAAAATTGAAAAGATTGAATCAAGTAATAAAACTTATATGTTTATTTATTTCTAGGCTGTGATGATGGCGAGTTTGCGTGCTCCAACGGCCAGTGCCGCCCGGCCAGCTGGCAGTGCGACGGGGAGATAGACTGTGTCGATTTCTCCGACGAGGATAAATGTCGTAAGTTAAAACAAAGGTTCAAGGGATCTATAGTAACATTGTCCAATTACACACCAAACTTTTTTAGAACTGTAGTTGTTCTCTCAAACCTTAACCAATAGAGGCATGGAAAAGGTTATGTTTTTTCGAATGGCTCTTCCGTGTTCAGATGTTTAAGTATCTACTAGAAAGTTATAACTGTGTACAAAGCCAGTGCACTGAGTAAGTGAATATTATTTTGCATTTCGCTCATTACTCGGCCATATAACATATTCCATAAACGTGAAATTTTCACACGTCATTCAGTGGACATAATACAGATCACAAACAAGCATTCTATCAACCATACATCACTTTTTTTTAACCAAGTTTATAGATCCCTTTAATAGAATGATTATGTTCTAAGAGCAATAATGATCATGATTCAGGAGTCAATGTTTCAGTAATTTTTTCATTGGTATTTATTTTTAAAGGTTGTTCAATCAATCAATCAATCAATCAATCAATCAATCAATCAATCAATCAATCAATCAATCAATCAATAATGTTTTGCAATTAAAATTTTCAATGCCAATCATGTCCTTTGTTTGATTTCCGTTGTAAATCGTTTTAATTTATTAAAATGTTTGTTTCGATTTTGTTTTCGTATCTACCAGCGATATGTCAGCCGATCCCAACGGTATGCGATTCCGTGCTGCCCTGGAACACGACCATCTTCCCCAACTCCAAGTTCCCGACAGAGGCCGCCGCTCTGCAATTCCACGCCAACAGCAGCGCTTCGTTCTCCTGCCACGCCTCCGCAGAGTTCCTGACCTGCGCGGCGGCTTTCCCCGCGTGTCCTCACGAAGGCGTGGTCGCCACGCCCTGCCCGTCCGTGTGCGCCGATGTCGTGTCTAGCTGCCCACCGACGCTGCTGACCGATGAGCTTACGGGAGCGTGCTCGGGCAATACGGTCGTGTCTGATAACGGTGGCAAGCTGCTATGCGAAGCACGAGAAGGAGGTATACTATCATGAGGATGATAATGATTTTTTATTTTTTTTTGGGGGGGGGGGGGGTTATGACTATGGAATAATGTAAGTAATTGAAATTATGATGAAATCAATATTAAAATGGGTGTAAAAGTATGATGAGATATGATAATTGTGACAATGATTAACTAAAAAAATGATGATGATATTCCTCCATTTCTTAATTTTCTCATCTTATTAGTATATAGTTTTTTTTTTTTTGTCTTCCCCCTCTCTATATCTCTTTATATTTTGTTTTTATATGTTCATAATACTATAATTATAATAATAATAGAAGCCGTACTGGGTGTAGAGTATAATAAATCAAACCTGTGGAATTATCTTATGCACCATCTCAACTCACTGGGGAGCATACTAGCGTAAAATCATAATAATCTGTATTGGTTTCCATTTTCTTTCCGTGTTAACTTTCCAGATATGTTCAACACAACCATTTGCGGCACTCGACCAGCGTATGACACGGACGATCAAGTCGGGATCCGCATCGTGGGGGGTACCTTTGCGTCAGAGGGGGAATTCCCTTGGATCGGTTCACTTCGTGATAGGGGTGAACAGCAGTGCGGCGCTACGCTCATCAACGAGAAGTGGGCCGTTACAGCCGCTCACTGCACGTAAGTTTTACAATATCTAAACCACCTGAAACCCGTTTTTGTTGAGTTTATAGGTATTGTTTGATTTGCTGTTTGACTGATTTTAAGATGGATAATGTATCAAAAGGACCACCCCCCCCCCCCCCCCCCCCCAACCTCAGGATGGGTTCACTAATTTTAATTTTGAATTATATAGGATGATGCGGATAAACATACACTATCTATATTAAACAACATTGTTTTCACATATAAAACACAATTTACTTGAACATGGGAAGTTTTAATACTTATGCAACGACAAAATATATATATAAAAAGAAAAAATAAATCAAATAATCAAATAATCAAATTGTTGACCTAAATGATGAATAGTAGCATCCTATAGGCAACGAATGATGCACCCGGAAGTTATATAGTACACATCACAAAAATGTCTCAAAAATCCACAAACTTGGCTCAAATTTCACGCCGAAAGTTTCTACATGGAGGCTTGAATTCTTACATACATTGTAGAAAAAAAAACAAGCCATGGTCACTTGGTGGCATATACATTTTTAATTATAATAGTATATGATTTAATAAGTGAAACATTATGCGTGTTATTATTTTGTCTTCTCTGATATCCCAGAGTCAAACTATCAATTAATTTCACCTGGTATATAAAAAATACAAAATCGTGGAACTTCGTTATAACAAAAACCTTGGGGATCGTGAAAGTTCTTTGTAACTAATAATAATGTATTCAAACAAAGAAGGAAACTGACCAGAAATATATATATAATGTGATTGAAAAAGAGCAAAGAAAAATGGGATTCCAACGGGATTCGAACCCAAGACCTCCGGATTGCTAGACCGGTGCTCTTACCGACTGAGCTATAGAAAACCTTATGACGGTGCTCGTCCCTGAAACCCCTAAATTCTTCATTGCTCGAGTGGTCAGAAGATAATATTTGGTACACGTTGTGTCAGGAACATTTGAAGCAAAAGTATATGAAGAGCTCACTTTTTACATCACGAACAAGATACGTTGACATGGCGTTTTAATTGTATCCCTGTTGAAACAGTTATTATGCGAACATCTTATTTGAATATTCAACCAATATTATTTATATTCAATCAATATTACTAATTGTATTTAATAAGCGTTATTTATATTTAATAACTATTATTTATATCTAATCGATATCATGCATGTTTACTAATTTCAGCGGTTACTACAACCAGCTGGTATTCGGCGACATCAAGCGCGACTCACCCAGCAACTACAGCGTGTTGGTCACCGATTTCCGCGTCATCGACCACCCCGACTACGTCGACACGTCGGACGGCGACGACATCGCCCTGATCGAGTTCGCCGAGCCCATCACGATCACCGACCACGTTCGGCCAATCTGCCTGCCGACCAAGAGCAACGTGAGCGAGACGAGAGCGTACCGGCGGTGCTACGCCGCCGGCTGGGGGACGCTGCAGTTTGAAGGTTGGTTGTATACTATGTCTACATCTACCTAAGATAGCAATAATAATAGAAGTCAGCGTCCCCAACAAAATAAGTTCCCATTTGTTCCACACTGTGATTCGGCGTCGAGTCCGAGTCATATATATGAACGTCAAACTCAGTCTCGAGTTTTGACTTGACTACAGCACCGCTAGTTAATACATTTACATTATCTTTTGTACGAGGCAAATAGGGTATACAATAGAAATAATAGCAAAGTGAGGAAAATAGAACTACTGGGATGTCGGGGATTGGAAAAGTTAACTAAATAACTGTGGCTAAAGGCACCAAATATGATACTATATTAACATCTCTTAGCCCTTTCAACTATTATTACCCCGGTCGTAGGATACTATGCTAGCCCGCACACATATCCACTCCCTGAGGAGCATTTCTTCCAAGCATAGGCACTGAGAAGATTATTTTACATAAAGGCTTTCACATCTTGCGGTGTCCCGGGCTCCCACCTGTTCATACGAGAGCAACGATAGTTGATTACATTAATTACCTCTTGCCATCATGTGTAAATTCTTTCTCCATCAGTTTACAAATGTCACTCCAAAGAATCTGTTATGGACCATGGTTTAACCACACAGACCGTGGTGAATTCCAAGCTATGATTCATTAACATTGCACAGAAGTTGCCAGCGCAAGGTGAATTAAAAGTGTATATAGTCAGGCATTGCAAGCAAAGACCTGTTCAAGGTGTTCCTATACATTTAGTTGATTTGATTTGATTTGAATTTATTCAACCATTAAAAACACACAAATATATACAGCAATGAAATTACAAATTATATAAGTCAAGTCGATAATGGTTAGGGCCCTTTAAAAGCATATAAACTTGTCAGTAAGGATCCTGTTAAATGATACAAAACGCAAAAATGTTCCATTTGTTTATGAACACAGTTACCGTAAACTAAATACAAAGAATTTACAATTACAAAGAGCACCCTCTCCCCCAACCCCCACCCCCGATCCCACACTCTTAACATGTCAATCTAAAAAGCACATCTTAAAAGACCATTAAGTGACACAATACCGGCTGCTGAGAACAATCAATGAATGCAGTTAGAATGATGACTGTTTCATAAGCATAGACTTATTCTCGAAAAGAGTAGGGTGTTAACCCGTTTAATGTCATAATGTGTACCTCTGCACATCGCCACCAAAAATACTGTGATAATCTTTAAAATTGAAGGAGGCCGTTTGATAGCAAGACGAAAAAGTATCTGTTCCAGTTATTTTGTATTTTGTAAGATGATGTGACATTGTTCTTTTTGACCATATCTATACAGGAAGTGCAAGCAACGACCTGTTAAAGGTGATCCTACCTCTACTTGAGAACAGTGAATGCAGTAGGAGCTACGACGATATCATACCTTCAAAAGTATGCGCGGGATACCGAGACGGCGGCTTCGACGCATGCCAGGTATTTGACGTCATCATTATTTTTACATGGAAAATGTTAAAATTGTTATTTGTATTTCAAACACAAATGTAGAATTATTGCTGTATAGTGAAATACCACCAACTCATCTTCATTGGCAACTCTATCTAGCTACAATCATGGAACTAATGATCATAGTAACTGAAAATTAAATTGATATGAACTAATCTATGAATCGTTATGCTTTGTTTTGTTCCAAATTTTAAAAGTACATTGGTGACAAATTATTATTCAATACTTACATGTAGTTGAATGTATACCACTCGGTGAAGTGGGGATGTCGTATATTGCAGTGTTGCTATTATCATGGTTATTATCGTTAGTAGTAAGTATCATACAAAGTTGTGATGTTGTAGTATCACAAAAATTGTATTAAAAACGTTACTTACAGTTAACCTTGTATAACTATCGTGCTTAATGTCTTATCTTCCAAACAGGGCGATAGCGGCGGGCCACTAGCCTGCGAAGGGGACGATGGCAGATGGCACCTGGTGGGATTAACAAGCTACGGTAACCTGGGCTGTGGCGACCCCGGCTTTCCCGGCGTCTACACCCGCATCTCTTCATTCTTGGACTTTATCGAGACCAACATCAAGCTGTGATAGAAAATAAATGAATGGACTAAGTCATTGATTCATAATCTGATTTATTAGTGGTACCCCCACAAATTAATACAGGAAAAGTACTGGGTTGTGGGGACCCCTGCTATCCCGGCGTATTCACTCGTGTCTTATCATTATTGGACATTAATCAAACCAACATCAAGCTCTGATAGAAAAAAATATGCATATATAGGCCTATACAAGTTCCGTAGATATTTTGGCAAAACCCTCAGATTTTATCCAAAACCTGATAAAGTTTCTGGGGATCCCAAGCTACTGGGATGCGGCGACCCCTACTATCCCAGTGTCTCCACTTGTGTCTCATCATTCTTGGACTTTACCCAGACCAACATCAAGCTCTGATTTATAATAAGAATACTAACGAGGTCCTAGATTTTGTTATGAAACCCCAAGATTTTATCAAAACACAATCAAGTTTGGGGGATCACAAGCTATGTGGGAACCTGGGGTGCAGCAACCCCTATCCAGGCGTCTGCACCCGCGTCTCTTCATTCTTGGATTGTATCCAGACCAACATCAAGATCTGACACACACATACAAAATGTGCTCAAAAGGCAAGCGTTCTACTCACGACTGTGGCGGTTTATTACAGCTCACATTTACTGCCGATTGATCAAGCGCACATCTCTGCTACAGTTACAATGATAATACCTTTCACACTTATGATAATAGAAGATAATAATTTATATAAATTAACTTTTTACTGTTAAGTGAACTTATCTCATATTAAATTTGTCAAGGTGCTACACAGAAAATAGGAAAATACATCTCCAGAATTGTGTAATTTGTTAAGTTTGTGTGAAAAGGTGTTTTGGTAAGTCAATATAGCCAAGCTTTCAAATCAAGCAGTTCCTTTGTCTAGGTAAGAAATGCAAAGTACTATACTTGAAAAAGGAATTATATGTATATAGATAAAAGAGGTTGAGAGAAGGTGGGAACAGGTAGAGGCTATAGTGAACAAAAACAAAGGATGTTATTATTAATTGTTCCCAATCTTTGAGTCATGTGTTTTGTAATAGTAATAATTGTTGAGAAAAAAAATTATGTTTGTACTTTTTTGTTAATATCCGGTTGTATTTATATACGCGGTTCCTCAACACAGTGTGTTTCTTACAGGCAACTGGCTGGAATACTCCCTAGGGAGTGAAAATGGGCACTTTAAATACATGAGTGTTTGCAATGTGTATCCGTTGACCTAGGTAATGATTTTAATACACTAGAGCAGGTCTCCACACTTACTTTTTTGGTCAGTGGCCCAGTCGGGCCAGTGAAATAATTTCTTCCCCTTTTTTGGTGGCCCGAAAGAAACATTTACTGGCCCAAAAACTTTATTTGATGAGTAAACTTTTTACTATTAAAAAAATATCACTCTTTCCTGATCAAACCTGTGATTATAGATGAACAAGACTTTTCTAATTTTGTCAATGTCGGGTTGAAAATCTGCTTGCCCGATCGGGCCACCAACATATAACTTTTATACATTTTTGCTGGCCAGAAGTGTAATTTCACTGGCTCAGGGCCAGCGGGCCAGTGCGAGTGGATTTAAGATTTCACAATGACTGATTCAGAAACAATGTAAGTATACTATATGATTGCCATTTTCTCCTCTTTTTAGCTGTGTTCATGAGTTAATAGAGTAATACAAAAATATGTACATATCTCATTTCTATCATTTCTTACGAACAAAATATGATTTGGAAACATTATTTGCAAGAAATATATTCATGGATGATGTATGCGGCTGGCCAGCAAATTTGGCAAGGAAACAGAATGGCGAAAGAAAAAATTCAAATATTCTATGACATTGATTTATCGTTATTGACTCCCATAATAACACAAAACTGTTAAAACTAAAATGATAATAACATGACTAATGAGCATTTGCGTACCTCGCTTCCTTGACTATGTGTAATAATGCAAGATAAAACAACAAATGCGTATCTCATAATTATCTGATTTGGTAATGTTGTATTTTGTAAGATTATGTGATATGACATTGATTGTGTAAAGTTCTTAATCTTAGGAAAAATATTTGTCTTATGTAGTGTAGGTTTGTTTGCTTTATATGTTTAAAATCAATGACAATCGTGATGTCACCAAGTACATATATTTTTTTCAATTTTGATATAAACCTCCCATGTTTATAATTGTAGAGTGGACTTTTTTATGAGACTAAGTCCTAAGGACCAGCAGTTAGATTGCAGTAACAAAAACAACTGCTTATATACGGGGTGAATTAAAATCACATTTCTTTTGTGGCATATATGGATAATAAAACAGTAGGTACAACTTTGAGCAAAATCCTGTCACAAGCTGCTATTTACATTATATGCATTCTGCCTACGTACTGTCTTGAATATTTAATTTCTTTCTTACATTATGTGTCAACATACTGACACTAAAACAGTTGTATAATAATTTACTAGTTTCAAGACACTGAGAAAAACGATGTTGAATATAAAAGAACTGTCTATTGAATTGCATTCAAAGCATACTGCTTCCAAGTTGGACCTGTGTGATGACGCATTTAAACAGATATTATAATTTGAATATTATATATATATTATGTTGATTTATAGCAGAAAAAAACAGTCATGTTGAAGCATTGAAAGTTACATGCATGTATATATGTATCAACAAACGAACAGGACATGTATGATCTAAAATATGTTATGTAGTTAATGGACACAATATCATGTGCTTTCAGACAAAATTATATATTTTTAATAATGTTTAATTCTAACAGGAAAACAATAGTATGTGCTTTCAAATAAATGTTGAATAATGTTGAATTATAACAGGAACACATGTTGAAGCATTGAAAATGGTATAATTTATAAGCGTATCAAAGAACAAACGAGACGTGTATGATCTAGAATTCTTTATTTTAACGTCATAATTGCCCTGAAGAAGTATTCTTTATATGAAGTTTTAAGAACTTGTTTAAAAGGTGCACCTGTAAAGTGTCTAACTCCACAAAAATTAATTTGAGATTCCACATTTCTCTTCTACCGTGTTGTTTGGCTTATGGTAACAGAAGAATAAAATAGGGTTAGCTCAAGAGCATTTATAAACGGTCATAAATGTCATAATGTAATAAGTTGTAAAAGCTGACGCAAATTTCCGCTTTTTTAACCAGGAAAGCAGTGTTCCTTTTCCATGAAACTTTCACATATCATTCATACATATCTTACAATGATTTTGGTATAGGGTTGAAGTCTCAAATCTCATTTTGGGCAATATCTGACACTTTACAGGTGCACCTTTAATTACCTTTTTTAAATACATGTACATCTGATTTGCTGAACATGCAATTATTACTGAAAATGATATTAGATGCACGGTGTGTAAACTATTACAATGTATTAATAACAAATTATGTATTTAATAATTCCAATATGGGATGAATCTGTCTTTCATTTTTGTATTCTCCATCAAAATCAATCGTCTTTCATTCAAATATTATATTAATGTATTATGTATATTTGCAAATTTATGAAAGTGTACAGCGTACATTATACATTGTACATGTGAATTGTTTTTTTAATATGCATACAGTAGATATTTGTAGTACTTGTGTAAAAATTATTATATTTAAACCATAACTATCCCCTTTTTATGACAGGTCTATAATTCGTTGGGCAAGTGTTATTTATCACATGACTTGGTACATACAGTACATGCCGCTGCGGTGTTATATTTTTGGATATACCATGGCAATATTACACCCCTGTGTTTGACAGTCAGATGATAAAACAGTTGTTCAATTTGTTGTCGGGAAATCACGGAATATTCCTACCCTCGGGATTTCAAATGCTATTTCGTGAAGAAAATAAGTCCCTCGACTTCGTCTCGGGACTTATTTACTCTTCCCTCAATAGCATTTAAAATCCCTTGGGATGTAATATTCCGTGCTATACCCTCCACCGCCATTTAACAACAGTATAATGTAGCATAGCGTAGCACTACTTTAATGCATACTTTGTTTATTTGTATCAGTCTGTGGCTCTGTGCGTGTCTTTCTATGCATGTTTGTGTTTATTTTTATCACTCTACAGTGTCTTTATGCTTTGGTTATGATAGGAGGCTAGCGGTTGTGAATAGTAATATATAATGCATGACCAATATGTACAAAGTCAATGGGGATTTCAAAATCTAGAAGGGAATGGGTTACACACAAAATGAAAATACAGACTTTAATGCCCTTTTTTCAAAGTTCAAGTAGCTTGTGATATATAACTATTCAATGCATGGATGTACCGTTTTTCAAATCGTCAGTAAAATATCATCTGCATTTGTCCATGGATGTCTACACGATGTATTTGATTACCTACTAAGTTCATATACAAAATATTGTGAAAATAATATGTACATGTACATGTAGGTCATATTGTAAGCACTTAAATAGTAGCACTTTAATTTCTATGTCATGTTTGTATTCAAGAAATGCATAATATGTCAAGTTTTGGAGGATCAAGAAATCTGATAACATCTCGGTTATATTATATAAGTATAACCTAACATTAATCAAAAATAATTGTAAGTTCACTTATTTACAACTATCGCATAGACAGCCTAAATACGCATATAGATATACATTAATGTTTTTTTATTGTTTGTGTGCAGGAAAAAAATAATGATAAAATGCAAATCAACTGCAAGTTGTAAGGAAGTCATTTGTGTTAATTGTGTAGATATGGTCTTTTCATGTCCAACTTATTGTGTACTACTAACTTCTCTCCTCTTCTTTTTCTTAGGATGGCTTAAGAATTGAGGGGGCGGGTTCCCAATAATGTTATTTGGCTTTTAATACAACCCATGAATGAGAATTAGGGCCATTGAAATTATACACACATTGCAACTCAAAATATTAGTAGTTTACATACAATTTTATTTCTCACAGTCTCTGTGAGGTATATACAAATTCTGTACAAACTATATCATCACTTATGACCGAGTGTCAATAAAAGAACATAAATCATAACGTCACTCCTCCATAATTCAAATTTCTTTGCCGTCTTGGTACAAACCATTACACTTAACTTCATTAATGAGTTTTGCAAATCTACAGAACAGAACCCTTAAGGAGATCACTGTAAAAATGAGTCTACTTGTAACTTGTGTTTCTGCATCTACACGTATAAAGAACATAAAATAAAATAATAATTACATGTATCCAGGGTAAAAGAAAACACTCCTCTATAGTTTGATTTTCTTTGCTCTTTCAGTGATTTTCAGAGATCACTGTAAACAAAAGATCCTACACATAACTTGTGTTTCTGCATGTACATGAACATGTATGAAGAACATTCTGACAATATTTCTACAGAAAAATGTATGAAAGCAGTTAGCTAAAACCTTTAACCCTAATCCCACTGGGGGGGGGGCCATTTTGGCCCCCCCCCTGTCGTTTTTTTCGACGTGCATCTAGACCGTTTGGAATTTCACGTTCAAACTTCATGACTATTTTCTCTCAAGTCTCCCGCATGTTTTGATATATAATTCACCCCGGTCGGACATGTAGAACCGATTTTAGAGGTCGATAATTGCTCGACCGTCACAAAAAAATGTAATTTTTGTACAGGTTTCTATGTAATTCCTATATCCGATGCCATGTAAACTCCAAATCTGTTATAATTGTTACTTTGAATTATAATTTGGATTATTTCTTTGTTATTAATTGAATTCATACACTTCAGAGATAAATTCTTCTTAAAAAAACAAAACAAAAACAACAAAAAAACAATAAAATACATAAGAATGAAAACAATGTGGGTAAATCCGGGAATACTAATTTGCATATTTATGCAAATTAGTGATATATTTTATCACCATAAAAAACATGGATATGATGAATAACATCATTTGAAAGTATTTTTACAGAAAACCTGAAGAAATTCTGTAATTTCTCTTGATATTAGATGAAAATCCCAATTTTCCCCCAAATTCGTCAAAAATTTGCATATTCAAAATTTTAATTAATTATTAAAAAAAAAAATAATCGTCCAAATTTTTTTTTCTTTCAAATTCTTATTCTACTTGACTTGTTGTACGTATGTGCCAATTTTCAAGACGATCGGTCCATTCGTTGCCGAGATTGGAGGGGGGGGCCAAAACGGCCCCCCCCCCCCCCCCCCCCCCCCCCCCAGTGGACTCAAGTGACCAAAATAACCCAGTGGGATTAGGGTTAAATCAGAGATAATTTTGGTCAGAAATGGTTACTGACAAACAGTTAACCCTTTGACTACAGTACAATATATTAAACAATAAAATAATTGATACACAAAATATGAACAAAATACACTGTTTAACAGAGCTGGTCAGTAAAGTTATTATAATAATCTTTAAAAAGTTAAAATGCAATGTCTGGAAATTTGATAAAGACATGTTGTCTGCTAAGACAGGTCTGACAGGTTTAACAGCATATATTGATTTACAGATACTTTGAGTGAAAACAAAAAACAAAAATGTCTGAACAATAAATACAAGGCCAAGAATCAACATAACACAAACAAAAGTTCAAACAAATATCTTCATACATAACACAATGTATGATACCTTTGATAAAATTCCACTTATTCTCAATATAACTCTGAGTCACTCCCATACTTTAGCGATGGGTACATATTCCAGGGATGGTCTACCTTTTTTTTTTATTATTATACTTCAGTAAAAGATGAATGACAGAATTTAAACATTAAAAATGTAAGTAAGATCAGCCAGAAAATTAAAAAGCTTTGACCATTTGAACTTCATGGACATTGCTCTAAAAAAAAAAATCGCTTCAAATCGCAACATCATTTATGGGAACAATATCACATGTACAGTATGTTTAAAGTTTATAGAAAAATATAAAATTTGAAATCAATTCATGAATGTGAAAGCATTGGTGAAGGTATGAGAAATGAAATTTGATCACAAAGACAACATAATTCCACCCTTGTATAATCACATGTCACACAAATAGTAGTTAATTTTAAATTACTTCATGTGAAAGCCTTGGTGAAGGTATGAGAAATGAAATTTGATCTCAAAGACCAAATAATTCCACCCTTCTACAATCACAAGTCACACAATTTGAAATTTCCATTATACTGATCTCCATTTTCTCAACTTTTGTGTTATCCACTGTTTCGGTATATTGATTCAGGCCTTTGTCTTTCAATACGAAGGTCGTGAGTTCAATGCCAAACAGCTTGCTGCTCTCAACCAAAATGTATTAAAGGGACTTACTTGTAGTAACATTGTCCAAATCCTCAAAACCTACTTGGAACTCTAGTGGTTCTCTCATACCTTATCATATTCATATCAACAATAGAAGCATGGGACAGGTTTCGGTTTTTCAAATTTCCATTTCGTTCAAAAGATATTTTCGATTGAAGTGTTCAGATGTTAAACTGTCTATGGGACAATTTAAGCTGTGTACAAAGTAAGTACAATGAGTTAGTGAATATCACTTTGCATTTTTTGCTCATATCTCAGCCAAAAAACATCCAATTAAAGTGAAATTCTCACACATATCAGATGACTCCACAATTTATTAATCACTCATCACTTTTTGCACTTGCCACCAAAGTTACTAGATCCCTTTAAATGGCTACTCTGCAGATATCAATTCCTTGATATGCCTGAGTGCCCATGATGGCAGCTCCGCTGAAGCCAAGTTGTAGTCCTCCGAGCGCATTGAGACTTCTGTGATCGTTTTGTAACCATAAACGGTCCCTCAACCACCATCCAGTTTTTGATGGCTTTGTAAACCAATTTATCCATGACACATCCACTATAGACAGTTTGCTTTGCGATGTATAAACGACACATCAACCGTTGTAATTGTTAACCAAGTTGTAGTCCTCCGAGCGCTTTGAGAGTTCTGCGATCGCTATATAACCACCATTGATTCACCTCCAGTTTGTTATGGCCTCGTAGACAGAGCACTAAACCAATCAATTTTTTTTTTCAATCAGTTTATCCATGACACATCCACTATTGTAACAGCTTGCTTTGCGATCTATCAACGACACATCAACCGTTGTAATAGTTTGCTTAGCGATGTATCGATGACACATCCATTATTGTAACAGTTTGCTTTGCGATGTATAAACGACACATCAACCGTTGTAATAGTTTGCTTAGCGATGTATCAATGACACATCCACTATTGTAACAGTTTGCTTTGCGATGTATAAACGACACATCAACCGTTCATATACTTATTTTAGCTATTGACACTATGTTGGTACGTTGATGCTACTGGCAGCCATGGGCAGCAGTTCATCTGGCTTTTTCCTCCAGTTCTCGATGTCCTTGGAGACAGAGCACCACACCTCGCCGTGATGCGGCTCGGCCAGGATGCACCTGTCGCGGATTGTCTTCTGCTGCTCCTGTTGTCATGGAAACATAAAACAAAAAATTTAAGAATTAAAAACATATTTAGTGCTTTTGTATATTATTGCCTCAGAGTTTTCCTGCATAATGAAGTTTCAGAACAGTTTCTGATTTCCCTGGAGACCGAGCCCCACACCTCGCCGTGATGCGGCTCGGCCAGGATACCCCCGTCGTGCACTGTCTTGGACAGAATTACTGCTCCCTTTGTCATGGAAACATAAAACAAACACAAATTTGAATTAAAGGTATAATCAGGCATTTTTGCATATTATCTCAAAATTGTCCTGTAAAGTACTACTATTTAAAGTTACAGAAGAGTTATAGATGTCTTTGGAGACCAGGAAAACAATCTTTCTGCAATACTGAATAGAGCTCTGCCATTTTGTACCTTGTCATAAAATAATTTTCAATGTTTTCCTTTGCTTGGGGCCTCCACATTCAGGTTACAGGCCACTAAATTATTTTAAAAATCATGTTTTTACTTGCCTGACTGGGCCACTAGGAAAAGGTTTACTTTCTATCAATGGTTAAGGTTTCTGACAATATTTTTTTCTAAACATATAGAGAAACTGACCAGAAATATATAATATGATTGAAAAAAGCAAAGAAAATGGGATTCCAATGGGATTCGAACCAGAGACCTCAGGATTGCTAGACCGTTGTTCTTACCGACTGAGCTATAGAAAATATTTTGTTCGATGTTCGTCCCAGAGGTCTCGGGTTCGAATCCTGTTGGAAACACATTTTCTTTGCTCTTTTTCAATATGTTTTTCCCCTAAGATTATCACATACCTCATTTCCATGAAGACTCTCGAAGCGGTAGAAGTTTGCCCAGGCGTCGCCCAGATCAGGCTCTATCTTGACTGTCCGTGTGAACCACTCCCGCGCCTTGGTGATCTTGCGCTCACTCCAGAACAGCCTGCAAGATGGGAGTTGAAATAAAAAATAAAGAGGGTTGAAATGAACAAACCAATACAAAACTCTTACCAACTACATCCAGGATAATCACGATTAAAAACCTGCTGAAAAACATTGAAAATAATAAGAAGATTTGTAAACTTTCAATGTCTTCAAAAATATCCCTTGATACGCAATGTGCAAGGTATTTATTGTTCGTGACATCATATCCCCACAATGCATGTGTCTGACGTAAAATTACTAAATACGGCCTTCTAAATGGATAATAACAAAAATTGTCTGTTAGTCTGCCATTTTGTTCATGTACATAAGTATAGGGCACTTGTGCGTGCAGTGTAGCTTCTAGTTCTACAATGACAGTTGGAGTCATACTTTTATGGTTCCTACTCACTTTGAGACGGCTAGTAGCATGTAGGGGTCGTGTTCACACACCACTTGAGGGCGTCCACACTCTTGGTTTTCCTATGCGGCCGGGCCTCCATAGAATTCAAATCTCCCATTTAATACTCAAAGCTTTCTTATTAACTTGCATACATGGGTGAAACTACCATGTAGATTAGGAATGAATGCATGATAAACTTTGTAAACAAAATGTTCAAAGATACCAAGATAACATTCATATAAGTAATGTGCAAGGATCCTACAGAATTAGCAAGAATTTTTCATAGGACCCTTTGAACCCTTTGTACTATCTGACATAATGCATAAAAAGGATCTGTTGCTACTCACTTTGAGACGGCTAGTAGAACGTGGGGATCGTGTTCACACCGCTTGAGGGCGTCCACACTCTTGGTCTTCCTCTGCGGCCGGGCCTCCATAAAGATAGACTCTCCCCACAGGATGCCAGACGTTGGACATTCTTGCATGGCTTAAACATGAGGTGGAAAAAACAAAATTATAAACTAAACAAAGCTAAAAATTTACAGTCAAACCTGTGTGTAATGACCCCCACCTAGGGGAACAAGAAAAGAGACCATTGTATTAAGGTGACCTCTAAAGACAAGTTCAATAAAAAATAAAAATTTCTCTGCAGGGATCACTTTCAGGGGCCACTATAGGCAGGTTGTCTGCTATAGACAGGTGGCCACTGAGACAGGTTTGATTGTACATGCAAATTCCTGGTGGCCTAGTCCAGCAAGTAAAATCAAGACCTTTCAAAAGTAAGTTGTCCGTAAATCAATTTAAATAAAAAGTATTTTTAAATTACTTTGCTGATAACGTAAGTTCACAAGTGCATGTATGACATTTATTGTGACCAGGGCCCAGGGGCCCGATTATGGACCAGCGACATTTACCATGGTAATTGGCATCATTGGCTCTTACTCATCGATGTCAATATGCTAGAATAGTATACAGCTCAAAAGAACGTAGCAGTGTGCAAAAAAACCCTTACTCATTCAACCGTACAGTCTTTACACAGGCATATTTAGAGTTCAGTGGAACTATAGGTCTGGTCCTGGGTCATGTCGTCATGAACATGTTCTTGGCCACAGGGACCCTGCTCCATAAAACTTTAAATTTCCAATCATTGTAACAACTAATGTATGTCAACAGCCAATCCACGATATTACTGTTGTCATCGTAGTTACCAATATGTATAACACTTTTATGTAACTCGAACCCTTTGTACATGAATGAATAATATAGGCAAGAAACTATGATTGAATAAAGCATGCTATATTAAGTATTTAGAATTTTGGACATTCACCCAATTAAATGTATTGAAAAATAATGCCATTGCAATTCACAAAACTTATTTTTCATAAGTGGTCACACTAAGGCAACATTTTATAAGAAAGAATTGTATCACTTTTAAAGGGATAGTACAGTTCTGGTCAAACTGAATTTTAGTAACCAAAACTTGCACCATATCATTACAAACAAATAATTATAACTCCACCATGCCCGAAAGAGAGAAATACTTACAATCGGCTAAGTTAGGAGAATGTATCATTAAAAAAAGCAGCCTATAAAACACAAGAGGGCGCTCTCTTTAATACAAATCGGTTTCAAACGTTTCTTTAATTAATTATTTCTTGGAGCGCCCTCTATACCAAACCTGTACTATCCCTTTAAAAAGAAAATGTGACTTTGATTGAGGAACAATTACCTCTAGCCATGATGGCATGTGCGATGCCCTTGTTGCTCGACCTGTTCTCGATTCGCACAGCTTCCAACCTACAATGACAAGGATAAGAGAAAATAATACAATAAATATAAGCATGACTTCAAAAAGTTGTCCTCAAATATGTTCTGGAATCTATGAAATGTTTTTTAGGTATTACAAAGATTCTCAGCAAAGCTCATTTTTCTTCTTTTTTTAATATTATTCTTATCATGATAATGTTCAGTTTATTTTATACATAAACACATACACAGAGATGCCAACCTCTTGACACAAAAAAACAGACTGAATATCCTAACAAATCCTATTTTGGAGAGAAAAATCAGATTTTCACGAAAACTCGACACTAACACTGGCCCGTTGGCCCCAGGCCTTTAAAATGTCAGGAAAATGTTTTACTGGTAAAGAACGGGCAAGTAAAATGTTTGCTCTTTCATTAACATTTACAGCCAACCTCGAGGGAGAAAAATTTGTTTTTTTCACAAAGCCAATTTGTGCAACAAAAATACTTAGATGGATGTTTGGGTTAATAAAAAAAGTTGGTTCAGTCGATCACACAACGTCTTATGAGTTTTTAAAAAGTTATTTTTGCCATTTTCTGACCGTTACTATTGAATGGGGGAAAAAAAAGATTAAAAATTTTTGTTGTTTTTTTTTCTTCAAAAATCATATTTTTTGGCTAAGAAATCGTACTGTCGTATTTTCATCGAAAAATTGTACTAAATACGATTAAATCGTACTGGTTGGCATCTCTGCATACACATGAAATACAAAACAGAGCAGTTGTTGAACTGAAATTGGTTTTGTTTACAATCAATCATATATTTATGGGCAGTTTCCTCTCTCTCTCTCTCTTTGAATTTTAAATAAAAACATCACAAAAAAAAAATGTAAAGCTAGTTCTCTAGTTCAAAACATAATTCTACTTATGGTACTCGCCATAGTACCGTGGTCGTTTTAGAGTGTCCGCATTATGACGAGAGGTGCCCGGATTTGAACCTTGATCAGGTCATACCAAATTGTAAAGCGCTTAGAGATGATTATCAATCGTGATAGGCGCTATATAAATCGAGGATATTATTAAGACTTTAAAAATGGTACCCTCTGCCTTCTAGCTACTAGCGCTTGGCATTTATAGAATGGAAAAGTGAAAGTTAAACACGCCGAGTTACCAGAGGACTGGCCCCCTTCTGTAGCTTTTACTACTTATAGTAGACGTGTGGCCTAGGTCTAATGAATCAGAGAAAGGCATCACCTTATGTGCCAACATTGGCACGGGAAAGACTTTAACTAAGGGAACTTGTCGAATAAATTGGACATCGGCTTTCCCCGTCTAAGACGCTTATCATGCTTTGTATAGAAATCCTGGCATCCACACGCCAGACTGAATGCCCTCGGTTTTTTCTATAATATAATGCATCTAAGACGCTTTCCGTGATTTGTATAGAGAACCCGATATCCTCCCTGTGCCAGAAAGCTAAAACTGAATGCCCTCGGTTTTCTATACTATAGACCACTCTCCATAAAGCACACAGATTGGGTGATTATTTTCTCTTTTTGTTCGGCGTGGGCTATAGAAAAACCGAGGGCATTCAGTTTGAGCTTTCTTGCACACGGATATCGGGATCTCTATACAAATCACGGAAAGCGTCTTAGATGCATAAAACCGCGGCCCATTATATCTTTGTGCTTTGTTGAGAATCCAGTGTGGGCTATAGAAACAAGGCGATAGCCGTAAAGTGTCTCGCCTACTTGTGCGCACTTGTCCTCATTTGACCTTTGACCTACTTATGTGACCTTTGACCCCAGAATATCATGGAGGCCAATGTAGGGTATCTACCAATCAAGTTTGGTTACAAACAGATGCAGGGTTGGAAAGTTATTCAAATTTTTGTAAGCGTCACGGACGGACGGACGGACGGACAGACGGACCGACGGACAGACGGACCGACGGACGGACAGACGCAATTTGGATCCCTTAGTCTCCCTCCACCTACGTTGGGCTCGACAAAAACTGAGGGCATTCAGTCTGGCGTGTGGATGCCGGGATTTCTATACAAAGCACGATAAGCGTCTTAGACGGGGAAAGCCGATGTCCAATTATTCGACAAGCTCCTAAACTTAACTCACCATAATTCTGGACACTGTGTGTTGGTCAGTCTGGCCTTCTCGATAATGGCCCTAGCCTTGGTCAGATTGCCTAGTCTTTCCTCAAGCCGTGAAGCAAGTAACCAGAGAGGAACGGAGCGAGGACATTTCTTTAGCTGTTAGAAAAAAGATAAGAAAATGAATTAAACATGAAAGGAGATGAAAGGTTTAACTTCAACTTAAATACTGTTTCAGAGGAATGTTAATTTTTTCCTTATAGAGATTCAAATCTGCAAAGAACCATGAATAAAATCAAGGAAAAAGAGGAATGACATCTATTATATATAGATCGAGGATACTTCTTCAGCTGTGAAAAAAGGAGAAAAGACTTGAAGTAAGAAAAACAAGTTTTCTTCTGGAACGAAACACCAAATGACAGAAACTGATTGATGATTTTTTTTTTTTATCTGAAACGCAGTGATGCTTTGTGTATTTTGTGTTTATACTTGATGTTCACGAACCAAATATTAGATTGATTTTGTTTAAGCACAACCAAAATGATTAAATCAGAAGTGTGAATATATAGCAAGGTGATTTATCTTTGAACTTGGTAATATAACAAACAGTCTGTGATACATAGATTCAGAATAGAAAGGAAATGAGATTAGTTCCTCTTGCATCATGTGAACTTGATATACATAATATCTGTTTTTTTGTTTTATTTAATTATTTATTTCCACAAATGGGTGGGATGGCCCTTTCAGCAGAAACTGATTTTCAAAGGGGTCCCGTACAATATATATAAATACAGAGATATTACAAGCATTAAAATAAAAACAATACAAATAAGTTAAATTTAAAAAAACATATTATATGATATGACGATCCCTGGAAAAGAAGGGAACTATCTTAAAGGAAGTAAATCAGATAAACCCATGTAGTTCTTTGGACGGTGGTCCCATTTAAGGTTTAAAATATTTCACATAGGAGAGTTGGGACTTTGCTCTTGCTGGTAGGCCTACCTGCTCTCCTCGTTCTTCAACTCCTCCTCAATCTGACCCTTCATCACAATAGTATCATCATCATCATCATCATCATCATCATCATCATCATCATCATCATCATCATCACCATCACCATTATCACCATCATCATCATCATCATCATCAATCATCATCAATCATCGTCATCATCTTTATCATCATCACCACCACCACCATAACCACCACCATCATCACAATCATCATCATCATCACCACTATCACCATCATTATCATCATCATCATCATCATCACCATCACCATCACCATCACCATCACCATCACCATCACCATCACCATCACCATCACCATCACCATCACCATCACCATCACCATCACCATCACCATGATCATCATCATCATCATCATGATCATCACCACCACCACCATCACATCACCATCGCCAACATTATTGCAGGCTTTCAAGTGGGCCTAACTGGAAAAGTAGGAGAAAAAAAGGACTAATTTTTCCAAAAAAGTAGGACAAAAGTAGGACATTAGAGGCCTAAAGTAGGATAAAAGTAGGATGTGCGCGGGCTTTTCGGCGTAGTTTTCATTGCTACTTACCATGATTACTCTTGATATAACTTAGTCTGTACAATAGGCGTTGATTTCTTCTCACCATAGGGGGGAAAGATACATCATTTCAACCATCTTTGGCGAGGGAGCGAAGCGACCAACCCAGCAGCGTAGCAGGGATTGTATGACCGGAGAGGGAGGGGGTATGGGGGCCCATGCATTTCAATTAAGCTGTTTAGAAATTTGACGATTACAACATGCAAATTGGAAGCACCTGGATGGAACCCTGAATGGAATCACAATGGGATGGGGGTCCAGGGGGCGGAGCCCCCGGAAGCTTTTGGATTTCTGATATACAGAACTAAAGATGTTGTCCAGATTTAAAAAGAAAACCTAGTTCGCTATTTAAATTTGAGTGGGCATAGCAAGAGTTCCTGAATAAAGATTTTATACGTGCACAGGAGACTTGGTCAAATTACTATAATGGGGGTTCAGGGGGCATAGCTCCTACCTTGATGGAACCCTGAATGGAATCACAATGGGATGGGGGTCCAGGGGGCGTAGCCCCCGGAAGCTTTTGGATTTCTGATATACAGAACTAAAGATATTGTCCATATTGAAAAAGAAACCTAGTTAGCTATTAGATGGTTAGTTCTATAGTTATTTAAATTTTAGTGGGCATAGCAAGAGTTCCTGAATAAAGATTTTATACATGTGTACAATGGACCGTGTCAACTATAATGGTGATCCAGAGGGCATAGCCCCCAGAAGATTTTGAATTTTGGCAGATGAGCACTCTCAATATGTGTTTTAATTGTATCAACTTTCACATAATGAATAATAGAGAGCAATGTCCATTTATTTTAATATTCAAAACTATATTTGAAGCTCAAATATTGGGGGGGAGATAATAATAATAATACAGGTTATCCCCCACCTCAAATATTGGGGGGATATATCCCCCATTCCCCCTGTGATCGACGCTCATGGTCTGTACTCACCACTTTAATGCACCAATCCCATATTTGATTTTTAGGAACACACAGCAGCAGAGCTGAGGTATGCACCAAGTCTTCTGGCTGATTTGTGTCTACAAAGTAGACCGGTGATGGTAAAACTAGCATAGTGGACAGCCACACCTTCTGTGAAAACCTGCAACAATTACTCACTACTCGTGAATAATAATAGCCTCGCACAATTTTTTTCTTTTTTTTGGTTACACAAAAAAGTAGGAGAAAGTAGGAAATAGTAGGAATTTGGGGGAAAAAGTAGAATAAGTAGGAGGTTGTGTAAAAAAGTAGGACAAAGTAGGAAAAAGTAGGAACTTGAAAGCCTGTTATTGTCATCATCATCATCATCATCACCGTCACCGTCACCGTCACCGTCACCATCACCATCACCATCACCATCACCATCACCATCACCATCACCATCATCATCATCATCATCATCACCATCACCATCACCATCACCATCACCATCACCATCACCATCACCATCACCATCACCATCTCTATCATCATCATCATCATCATCATCACCACCATCACCATCACCATCACCATCACCATCACCATCATCATCATCATCATCATCATCATCACCACCACCACCACCACCACCATCATCACCATCACCATCACCATCGCCACCATCAGCATCATCATCATCACCATCACCATCACCATCACCATCACCACCACCACCACCACCACCACCACCACCACCACCATCACCATCACCATCACCATCACCATCACCATCACCATCACCACCACCACCACCACCACCACCACCACCACCATCACCATCACCATCATCATCATCATCATCATCATCAATATTCTACCACAAGAGTTGTGACTCACCCCTTGCTGGTAGGTCTTCCTGCTCTCTTCCTTGTTCTTCAGTTCCTCCTCTATCTGGCCCTTCATCATCCACAGCTGCAAGAAATAAAAGCAACAAAAATACAGTCTCAAATCTATTAGAATGTTATCATTAGTAGTAAATAGCGGCAAAGAATAAGAAAAGAAACAAAATGGACTTGTGCTTTTATTACTATCTGTTTGTATGTGTCATCTTGTCTAAATATTAACAGAAGATTTTTAAGTGGAGCGAATAATTAAAGGGGTAGTTCAGTTTTGGTATAGAGGGCGCTGCACGAAATAATTTTTTTGTGAGATAATGAAAAACTGAGTGTAAAATTGTAAAGAGCATTCAATTTTAATGGCAGAATAAACTTTATTTTATCAAAATCGGTTCAGAAACGGCTGAAGTATCAATAAATATATCCGATCGGAATAAATCTGGGGCCCAGATTTACTCGATGATTTTTTTTTAAATTACAAAAATGCTTACACTTTTTCAAAAATTTTCAAAAGAGGTTTTTAAATAGTTGTTGATGATCTCTCTATTTAATCATTATTTCAACAAAACATCACATGTATAATTTTGTATGAAAAATGGTTGAAACCAATATTGTTTTAGAGAGCGCCCTCTTTTGTTTTAATGGCTCTTTTTTGAATGACAATTTATCTTAACCCATGGCCTATGGAAACTTGGTGGGCCTTGCATTAACTCTATGGGGATTGCAAAATCTAGTCTGGAACAGGTTGAAAGAAAGTACTACCTTTACAAATCTTGGCTTATCATTATCATTTTAGACTAGAATTTCTCACTGACCTTTGCGAAGTCCCCATATTCCTTGACCCCGACTGCCAGCAGTTCCAAGGCCTTCTGGTGGCATCCCAACTGCCACTCCAGCTTGGCAGATTTCATCATCACCTAAAAAACAGAGAAAATATTTATGTCAGCTAAAATATGTCATAGAACAGTTTTACACAATCAACCATCAAGGAAACTATCTACAAATATAATCCAAGAGAAGGTCTTGAAGACCCCAGCTGCCAGCAGTTCCAAGGCCTTCTGGTGGCATCCCAACTGCCACTCCAGCTTGGCAGATTTCATCATCACCTGGAAAAGGGAGAAAAATAATCTTTAATCAACTGGTACATCTAAACAAATATGAGAGCAGTCTATATACATAAGTCTTGCTCACACTTTCCATGGATCTACTTCTTCTGAATAATGCCTACCTCCCTTTCTCTATATTATTACAAACCTAGATCGTACCTTCAAGGTAACTAGCAGGATCCAATCAAATACATCCAAGACAAGACTTTCTCTAGCAGAGCCGGCACTTTTCTAGTCCTCGCGTCCTCAATCAAAACTGTTCTCGGGACCTAATTTGCAAAACTGCAGACTATGGATTTGTATATTGATGTAGAGAAACCATTCCACAACAAAACAAAACACTGAAAAAATAAACAATAGACCTGACCTTACCCAGGGCTCGACACTCACAAGGGCCTGCTGGTCCAGGGCCAGTGAAATTGCACTTCGGGCCAGCATGAATGTATAAAAGTAATATTTTGGTTGCTCAATCGGGCAAGCAGATTTTCAACCTGACATTGACAAAATTAGAAAATTCTTGTTTTCTTCCATGTCATGCTTCATTTATAATCACAGGTTTGATCAGGAAAGAGTGATATTTTGAATAGTAACATGTTTACTCATTAAATACAATTTTGGAGCCAGTAAATTTGTTTTCGGGCCACCAGAAAAGGGGAAGAAATTATTTCACTGGCCCAACGGGGCCACTAACAAAAAAGGTTAGTAGTCGGCTCTGTGTGCAGAGGGATTTAGGGTTTAATGTTATGCAGTGCGCACAAACTAGCCTATTTCAAAATAGCCATACTCTGTGTAGAATCCCCACGCATGGCAGTCTTAAAAAAAAAAAATAGACCTACCTTTGCTGTAGGGGCGCTGTCCCTAGCACGAGCCAGCAGCCTCCTAGCCCTCTCGTCTTCATTGTTCTCGCTCTCAAGCCCTGGCTCTCAATGAAAACTGTTCTCAAGACCTTATTTGCAAAGCCTGTGGAATACATAATACAGTACTGTTCTAAGGCAATCCTTTCCCAACATTACACTACGAAACTAAAACCTGGACTTACTCTAGCAGTGGGGGCGCTGTCCCTAGCACGAGCCAACAGCCTCCTAGCCCTCTCGTCTTCGTTGTTCTCGCTCTCAAGCTTGACGGCAGCGAGCCAGATCTCCTCGCTGTTTGAGTTGGCCTGGAAAGCCAGAGCCAGGATGCGACGCGCAGCCGGCACATCACCCTGAGAAAAATAGAGAATAAGGACAATGTTATGTCATTTATACGAGAATAAGTAATATAGCGTTGCAAGCCAAACTCACTGATTTGTTTGCATAATTATGTAATAAAGTGTTATAACACAAATTAGATAACGTTTCCAGGCTTGACCAGACCATTTTGGCCTATTTTTGCGTGATTTGGTAGTTTGACAATCTTTTGGTGGGTGAGGGACACAACATGTCCAGGGGCCTGTTCGTGACAGGTTACAGAATGACCAGCACCAATCATTACTTGCAGGAAACGTTTGATTTACTATTACTATACAATTACAGAACAATTAGTCTTACCGCCATCCACTTTGACTTTGCCCCCATGAGCCAGAGCACCTCAGCCTTAGGACAGTGTGCCACGGCCTTCTGTAACAGCGTCTCCAAAGACTCCCTGAAAAGATCAATAATAATAGTTTTGATGGTGGATAATTGAATAAGGCCTTCTGTAACAGCGTCTCCAAAGACTCCCTGAAAATATAAATAATAATGGTATTAATGGTGGATAATTGAATAAGGCCTTCTGTAACAGCGTCTCCAAAGACTCCCTGAAATATCAATAATAATGGTAATAATGGTGGATAATTGAATAAGGCCTTCTGTAACAGCGTCTCCAAAGACTCCCTGAAAAGATCAATAATAATGGTATTAATGGTGGATAATTGTAACAGCGTCTCCAAAGACTCCCTGAAAAGATCAATATTAATAGTATTAATGGTGGATAATTGACATTGTCCAAATCCTCTAAATCCAATTGGAATTCTAGCGGTTCCCTCATACCTTGTTGTATTTGTATTAACAATAAAAGCATGGGATAGGATCCGGTTGTTCAAATTTCCATTCCGTTCAAAAGATATTTACGATTGAAGTGTTCGGATATGAAATTATCTACGGGACCTTTTCAGCCGTGTACAAAGTAAGTGCAATGAGTAAGTGAATCTCACTTTGCATTTTCGATCATTTCTCGGCCAAATAACATCCAATTAACTTTAAATTTTCACACATTACTTTCTGGATATCAGATCACACCAATACACATTTTATTACCCACGCATCACTTTTTGCACTTGTCAACAAAGTTACTAGATCCCTTTAATGGTCGATAATTGCTTGTGGCACTTTTAATAAAACACAAAAAACAAACCCAACAAAAATATGACACGCAATTATACAATATTTGTATTAAATATTGTTCAATGTCTAATGATGATGATAGGTGGATATTAATGGAGAGATCATTTTAATGATTTGGGCCGAAGTATGAGGAGGAACGATCTCCCCCAAAATACAAAAATAATAATAATTAACGTAATTACAAATTTAAATTTATTCAAAGGGGGGGGGGGGGGGGTGTTTCACAAAGATGTAGATCTAGATAAATCTCAAGTCTCTTGATGTGGCATACCAGTACATAAACATAAAAGAGAATTTCAGATTATTCAAGGACATAAATCTTTGTGGTAACACCCTTCAGAAATACAATGAACTTTTATCAGCTCAACCGCATGTGCCAATTTCCCACTTGGGAAGTCCACCGACACTGCAAAATCCGATCCCGATCCAACAAATCATTTGGATCTGCTCCATGCATTTAATATGCACATCTCGCTGATCTTCACCAGTTTTGTTTTGTTTTTTCAAAATTTGTAGTGCTCTTTCTTTACCTGGAACCGTGATTCTTTTCAAAGTAGGCAGCTTCCATCCAAATCTTCTTCCGGCTTGGGAATACTGTAAGGGCGTGAGCATAGATGGCTCTCGCACACTCGTGGGCCCCATGGGTTGCACACTGTCAATCAAAAGAACAGAAAAACACTTTAATTAAATATAACTTGCTTTGAATTTACCTCATTTGATTGTATGCCTATCAAATGTTCACTTCTTTGATTTCTTTCATTTGATCGTCATCTTCATGATAATATGATCTTTTTTTTTTTTTCACTTCCAGAATCATCATCAATTTACTGCAACTTACACTATCTGCATCATCTGCACCTGTCCTCTTTATAAATTCATCCAAGATGATAGCATCAACATCATCATAATCACCATCATCATCACCATCATCACCATCATCATCATCATCATCATCATCACCATCACCATCATAATCACCATCATCATCATCATCATCAGCATCATCATCAATATCATCATCACCTTCATCACCATCATCATCATAATCATAATCCTCATCATCTCCATCATCATCATCATCACCATTATCATTATTCAAATGATAATCACCACCATCTTCATCATCACCACCTTCACCACTATAATCCTCATTGAGGTCGTTTTCATGACCACCACCACAACCTGCATCGTTTGATTACTACTCACGCTATCTGCATCGTCCATCCACGTCGTCTCCCTGTCCTCGTCCTCGATCCCGACACCGATGACGGCTTGGATGATGGACTGGCACGTAGACACGCTCCCCGCCTTCTCACACTCCTCGGCATCCTCCATCCACTGTTCTCGGTTGATCTCAACCATGTTGGCTCGCAGCGATGTGATGGCTGTAAAAACATTTTTAAAGGGATCTTGTAACTTTGTTGACATGTGCAAAAACTGACGAAGGGTTAATAAAATGTGTATATGTGACCTTACACCACAAAACGACCAATAAGTCGGGAAAACTGATTGTGCTGCTTTTCATAAAACATTAAAATAGAAGTCATTACCTTTAAAATGGTATATCATTTGTCATATTTTGACTTAGCAAACCCTCTCAAAATGAACACCAAAGATTTAGAATAATATGAAGCATTTTTAAAATAAGGGAGAAACGGGCCATTCAAAAGATCAGTTTCCATTAAAGCGCTGTAATAAGATCACATTTATTAGATGAACAAATAATATTTAAACATGATTTCCAATGCTCAAAATGTTATAGAAGCTAGATTAAGATATGCTTATTCAGAAAATACCCAAATTCAAAATCTCAAATTTTGAACAAAATTTTACTATTTTAGCTAATAAAAGAAAACTACCACAGCGACATAACGGTCGTTTTGTGGTGTAAGGTCACATATGTCCACTTAGTGTTGTGTGAAAATTCCATGGTATGACCGAGTAATAAGCGAAACTGCAAAGTTATATTTGCTAACTGATTGTTCCAACTTTATACACAGCTCAAAGCCTCCAAAGGAGAAAACTTCAATCATTAATATCTTTGACGAAATATCTTAACGAAAGAGAAATTTGGAAAACAGAGACTTGTTCCATGCCTAGGTATGTAAGAACTGCCAGAGTTCTGAGTAAGTTTGGTGGATTTTGACAATGTTACTAGACCCCTTTATGGTAGTTCGGATTCATTAATCAGATGAGCTGTGCCATCTTGTGAATGTCGTGCGCATGTTGCAAAAGACAAACTGGCTCAGTTTGGACAAGTGCAAACAAATTAGCCTAGTCATGTTTGGACAGGTTTGGCTAGGTTCAACGATCCCAACGCTTAATAATTTGTAAGCGAATGATTTATAAAGATAAATGTGAATATTTCTTACAGCTTATTACATACAAATATATCTGTGGCCACCTGTTTATAGCAGCCAACCTGCCTTTAGTGGCTACCAAAAGGGATCTCATGTAGGGACAAGAAATATTACGGAACCTGCCTGTAGAAGTCACCTGTCTATAAGGGCAACTTTCTTGCTTCCGCTAGGTGGTCACTATACACAGGTTTGACTATGTACAGAGGTCACCTGCCTTAGGTGGTTACTATACACAGGTTTGACTGTATCTATGAGGTCACCTGTCTACAGTGGCCACTTTTCATGTTTCTGTTAGGTGGTCACTATACACAGGTTTGACTGTATCTACAGAGGTTAGACTAAACTCACCTCTGTCGATGATCTTCTTGACGTTCTCCATGTTGGTATTGGCTTCCTCGAGTTTGGCAGCCGAGATCCAGATCTTCCTGTCGGTGGGGATGTTCTCACGCGCTTTGTTGAGGACGCGGCGGGCATTCTCATAGCCTTCTAGCTTGGCCAGGGCAAGCCACAACTGAATAAGGAGTAAAATAAGAGGACAGTTCCCTTAATTTTACCCCTCGATCCTTTACATTATCATTTTAGTCTTCATTAATTTCATTAATCCACAAGAGATGTTCTCACAAGCTATGTCGGCATTCTTATAGCTCTTGAAATTGGCTAGAGCAAGCCACAGCTATATAAAGAGGGAAAAGCAAAAGGGAAGTGATTTAATTCGGAGAACAATTGACCGAGACCCTCGCAAACATGCGAGTATTTCATCATGCATGGAATTAGAGCTAAACTCTCCTTGGTGGGGATGTTCTCCTGTGCCTTGTTCAGGACACGTCGGGCATTCTCATAGCTCTCCAGCCTGACTTGAGCAAGTCACAACTAAATGAAAGGGAAGTTTATTTTTCTGCGCTACAGCGTATAGCAGAAAAATGATGTTTGTAACAGGCAGGTTGTTAAAACGACATCTATGTGTAGAAGCCAGTGGAGCGAATCCGTTGATTCGCGCGGGCTTTTTTGAATAGGTTCGGTATGCGGCTGAGTAGGGTGGTATAGTCATGTATTGGAAGGGGTGGTCATTCTACGTTTGTCAGTCAGGCTGTTCACACCTATACAGCGCAGCGCAGCTATACTAGCTAACCTCGAGCTACAATGGACGCCTCGGGCATTTTGAACATTTTCAATGAGCAGGTTCAGGCATCTCAATTCTCGGTAATGGAAAGGCTGGACGATCTCGTCACCCACAAGTTAAGTGTTTTTCAGTCCAATATTAAGGACTCACAACGCGAGTTTAGTGAGCATCAGATTGCTAAGATTGAGCAGATTAATAGCGGCTCATACGTTTTTAAGAAGAAAGGCAACGAGCAGCAGCATAAAGTAAATTCAACGGTTTTGTCCAGGATGAAGGAGGCAAGCACTGTGTTAGCCGAAGGGACGCCTGCTGCGTCTGTTTTAGCCAAGGACATTTTGTCCGAAGGTTTAGGGCTGGATCAGACGATCAGTTGCAGAACTCAATCGGCCGATACCACTTCTCCTTATTTAACCGGCCTGGCTCAGAGCATGGCTGCACACCTGATCAAGTCCAAGAGTGAGGGGACTTCAAAGAAGTATTATAGCGCCTTCTCTAGATGGGAGCGTTTCATCTCTGCGCAGGGGGGATCTCCGCTACCCGCTGAGGCAATCCACGTGGCCCTGTACGTGACGCACTTGATCGATTCCGGTGCTTCATCGGGAGTCATTGAGTCGGCGGTGTATGCCATTAAATGGGCGCACGGTCTTCACGATTTTTCGGACCCGACAAAGAGTCAATTCGTTAAAAATCTTTTGGAGTCAGCAAAGCGACAGAGCACCAGGAGGGTGATCAAGAAGGACGCAGTCACTTCTGATGTGATTATTTCTTTGTGCGATAAGTACGCGTCAGAAACTGATGTAGTCGTTTTGCGCGATCTAGCTTTTATTATGTCCTTCGCGGGGTTCTTGCGTTTTGATGAAGCAAAGTCTTTGCGTTGCTCGGATATATCTTTTGTAGGATCGCACTTGAAGGTGTTTTTGCGCAAGAGTAAGACGGACCAATATAGCAAGGGGGATCATGTGTTGATTAGTCGGGATATCACAACGGCCTGTCCCATCCAGTTGTTAGAAAGGTATATCTCGAAGGCGAGTCTCGATATTGGGTCAGATCAGTTTTTGTTTAAGCCTCCTATAGGTCCAAAGGCGTAAGCAACTTGATCCACAAGGATAACCCTTTGAGTTATTCCACTGCTAGAAGGTGCGTTCAGGGCAGGCTGAAGGAGGTGTGCCCTTCAGCTAACTTCGGGGTGCATTCGTTAAGTTCAGGTGGCGGTCCGATGGGTTTTTTTATTTTCTTATTGGGCGTGGGCTAATGATGTTTAGCCAGAGTTTTTTTTTTTTGTGCGTTATTAAAAGTAGTAAATTTGTTAAAGGTGATGAGTGCTCAATGCTCTACTTTATGTAGTGTTGTTTTATACGTCCGCTAGGTGTTGCGGGGAAAAATTTCTAGTTAAATGGGCTTTCTATGGCCGAGTTGTGAGCAAACGTATAGTGGCATTCGCTAGCTCATTATATTTATTTTGAATATAGTTTTGATGATTCGTTGGATAATTTGGGATTTGAGCATTTTGATTGTAAAAATTTCTTTTTTAATGAAAGGGAAATTTTGAAAATTGAAGCCCGTCCCTTGTTTTGTTTTGTTTTTGTGTGGATAAGAATTTGATAGGGGAATGATTTGTCCGTCCGTTGCGGCACGTACTTATTGCAGTACTAAATTTAATGTATTCAATTTATTTTTTGCCTTTGAGCATTTAATTGTAAGATTGTATGTTATTTTTGATTTAAATATTATTGTAAGGTGTACTTATTTGTCGTCCTCAACCCCTTCTTTTATAGATCTAGACACACGCTGACAAACTTTTACATATAAGATATGGCTAGTTGTTACTGGATGATATGTTTTGAATGGGATTGATGTGCGTTTTTTGTATGCATGGAACAGACGAAGCAAAAGGGAAGCAAGTTAGCTCAGCAGAGCTACCAACATTGAAATTCATCAATCAGGAAGATTTAGGGAATTTGTTATCAGGAATCAGGGAGATATCTATCAAATGCATACAACCTTATGACAATAATCTTTCCAATAATCAGGAAGATTGGCTGATGGGATGAAATCCGATGCATTAATCTTGGCCTATTTTCAGGGAGTCTCCTGTGAAATCAGGGAGACTTGGCAGCTCTGGCTCAGTTGTGAGAGCATCTGACTGAGACCCTTGGGAATGCAGCTCAAATCCAACCATAGGATACCTCGGGAGTCTTTTATAATGAATGAAATTTGAGCTTAACTCATGTCGGTGATTATGTTCTAACGAGCTTCGTGTAGGACGCGTTGGACGCGTTGGCCGAGTAATGAGCAAAAATTCTAAGTGATATTCGCTAACTCATTGCACTGACTTTGTACACACTTAAAGACTATCCAGTGGATAGTTTAAAATCTGAACACTTTTTAAACGAAAGGGAAATTAAAAAAAAACGAAACCTGTCCAGTGCTTCTGTTGTTACTATGAATACAACAAGGTATGAGAGAACTGCTAGAGTTCCAAGTAAGTTTTGTGGATTTGGACAATGTTACTAGATCCCTTTAATGAAGTCGCACTAAATTTTGCTGCTCCTGAACAGTCAAGCACTCTTACCATGGTGCATTGCACTATTTCTACATTTGTGATTCGTTCTGTACATTGATTTAAAAGAATAGATCTTATGAAATGACAAGCAATCCGCAATCAAAGACTTACCTCGACACTGGTGGAGCAGCACTCGACAGCCCTGCTGAGTAGAATCCTGGCTTCTTCTGGTTCTTCCAACTCTACCGCTGCCTTCCAGAGCCTCACAGAGTTAGGGATGTGTTCCAGAGCTGGGGTACAAATGAAGAAATAATGTTTTAATCTAGATATTTTCAGACTGTGCAGAGTTGAGAAAGCTTAGATGATTTGGACAGTTGAGATGTGTGTTATGTGTCTCTATTGAGTAGTTTAATGGATTTTTCAGGCTCTTCCAACTCTACCGCTGCTTTCCATAGCCTCACAGAGTTGGGGATGTGTTCCAGCACTGGAATACGAATGAAAAAATAATATAACATAAGACGATGTCTGAGGCTCACCTTTGCGATAGACTTTCCGCATGGCACGGCTTTCGGTCTCCAGTGAGGCGGCCCTGATCCAGATGCGTACGGAATCGGGGAGGTTGCGTACGGCCTGCGCAATCACGGCCTTCGCAGTGTCACCCGGCTAATTTAGGAAGACAAAAAGACAATAGAATTGAATAATAATTATGTTTGGATTTATATATAGCACTTAATATGATTGATAAAACTCATCTAGACTTTTCCATTATTGCCCTGGTCATCGGATACACACATTCACAAACAATCTGCATGTAATGTGCATTGCCTGCTCCTTTGGGAGCAATGCATTCTGGCATCCATGAACTGCTCCAACTGTATCATCAATATTATAATTACTGACCACTCAATGGATGCAAAAACCTTTTGGTTGGTTGGTTAGTTGTTTATTTGTTTTTTTGCAGACAAGTTCAATCAATTCGGTGGATTCACAATACAGTGCGCCACCTATCGGTTGCAGCGGACAGGCCGAAATCTGCAATGCCTCATGGGAAATGGTCGACACCGAAATATAAGGCTGTATACAGCTCAGTGGTGCTAGGCTGTAATATAATAATAATAATAGACATTTATATAGCGCAAATTGCAAAGAGCCTCTAAGAGCTTAAATAATTATTTAATTATTATTAGTACATTTCAAACCCACACAATGATATTGCAAAGGCAGTGAGCAGGGTTCGAACTCGGGATCTCATGATCGGAAAGCGTGCGCTCTACCAATCTTGCCACAACCACATCCACATGTACTGTGATGTCGACCCCGAAGTTGGAAATTGGCCTGTCCGGTGCAACCGATAGGTGGCGCATTGTATTGTGAATCCACAGAATTATGATTATTTACGTCTGGGACCGCCCTTTATTGTCACCTTCCGATAGAAGCGGCCAAGATTCGAACCTGGGCCGATCAGTGCGAAGAGCAGGGCATTGAGCACTAGACCAGAACTTAATGACTTATGACTTGCCACTTTTTGAGTGAGTAGTCTTTATATACACTTGCTTTCTAGAAGTTAAAGGTATTTTGGGATATTAGGGTGTGAAGAACAATGTACCTGAAGTCGTGAAGCCTCTAGCCAGAGCTCCTCGCTGCGGGGGCAAACCTCGGTTCCTTTCATGATAGTATTCCTGGCGGCCTGAAGCTTACCAGTCACCTCTTCCAGACGAGCCGACGCAATCCACGCTGTAAGAGTAGGAAAACATGAATTACAAAATAACCAATATAACGAAAATCATATAAACCAAAACAGATTTTACGATGGTATTCCTGGCAGCCTGAATACCAGTCACTTCTCCCAGACAAGCCGACGCAATCCATGTTAAAGAGATATAATAATTAGCCATACTTATAAATTGCAATATAGCAATAAGGTCTCAATGTGCATATAAAGAAAATATAGACAAAATGGAAAGAGTATAATTCAATTAAAAAACATACACATTTGACAATTTATCATAAATAAGACTTTCAAACTATCACATAGTTAAAGAAGAATATTATTTCAAATTATTTCGAATAAACTGACCAGAAATATTTGATATAAATGAAAATGAACAAAGAAATTGGTCATATTCAATTATATTTGAAGAAGGATATTATTAGCTACCTGGTGGATGGTTGGGGTTAGTCTCCCTCACAGCCTTCAGCCACTGTCGAGCCTTCTTAACATCTGAGATATCCCCAGCGTACGACGGTAGCGTACTCTGGAGATCTGTTAGGTAACCCTTGGGATCGACAACGGTTTGACCATCCACGGAGTCCGAGACCTTAAAATATAAAGAAATTAAAGAGAATTAATATAAGGTTGCAACAATGTAGTATTTGGTGAATGGTTGGGTTTAGTCCCGATTATAGCTTTCAGCCGTATACAGGCCCTTTTTCAGTCAGATGTATCCCAAGCGTGTGATGGTAGCATACTCTGGAGATCAGTGAGACAGCCCTTGGGATCGACAACGGTTTGACCATCCACGGAGTCCCGAGATCTGAGTAAGAATTTAAAGTAAGGAGTTTGATCTTTTATTATTTCTACTATCGAGAAAGAGTTTCTACCAACAGATATATCTTTGAACCCATTCCCTTCTTCTAGCCCACCCGGTTCCCGTAGGCAAGGGGTTAAGTTCATTCAATGTATTCCTTGATTCTTGGTGTTAAAGATGTCACCAACACTCAAAAGCAATGGGCTTTGAAGATCAGTCAAGTAGCCTTTCAGATCAACAGCAACAATCTGAGGACTTTCATTTGACTTTTAACTTATTCTGCAGAGAGCGACCTAAATAATAAGTTGTGTCTTTACCTGGTTGAGTTTGACACCCATGAGAGTGTTCCTGGCCTCTCCGACCTTCCGCAGATTGTATTCCCCAGAGGGGGTAAGCATCCCCGGAGTCATGGCCGCTGGGAAGGGGGGGGGGGGGGCTTGATGAATGTGGCATTCAAATATATTAAGAGCTCTAGATAAATTCTTAAATTGTGAACTACAGTCAAAACCAGTCCATAAATACCACCCAATGGAGATAGAAAATGTGGTCTTTATGGTTTCTAGAGGCTGGTTCAATAAAAAGGTCTCTATAGACAGGTTCATATACATGTAAACTGCATCCAACGGAATCAAGATCAGTGGTCTCTACAGACAGGTGGTCTTTATATGCAAGTGGTCGATAGAGCAGGTTGTTTGACTGTCCTTACCTGGTTGAGTTTGACCCCCATGAGAGTGTTCCTCGCCTCTCCGACCTTCCGCATATCATATTCCCCAGAGGTCATACCCCCTGGGTAGGGGGTCTGGAGGCCCTTCTGTACGGAAGTGTCCATGGTGGTGGAGGTGCCCTGGCCCAGGGCGTGCTTTGCCAGGAAGCTGTCTGGTACTGGTGTAATTCTTCAAAGAGGCAGAAAAAGGGAATACCAATATGATCATAATTAGATAAATATTAATGCCGATGGTACATATATCTGTAAATTGAATCATCTTTGCAATTAGTAAAGGGGGCTAAAAATTAACTCCTGCCTATTAGCCAAAGGCTTGTGAAAATGTGGATCCAACGACGAGATGATTTCCCCCAGATGTGACATGGTTTGATGGAATGAGGTGCATTTTGTCTGAATATTGCTGTTTTCAAAACTCTCAGGATGGCTGCAGCCACCCCCCACCCACCCCCCCCCCCCCCCAAGGCTTTGGTGCAAATGGCCACCTTGAATTTCATTTGGCTACTAACTCTGTATTGTCCACCAATAAATTAGCGTGTTTCATATAGAGCACACTTACTTGTCTGCCTTTGGGTTGCGCTGATGTTTGTTGCGAGCATCTCCAACTGTTGGAATGCTGTTCCACTCATCCTCCGAGACTTCTCCCAGCTTCCTCTGCAGGAGTACAAGAACAAGAGTGAGTTGTGTTTATTAGGTGTGTGACATAACTTTAAAGGGAACTAGCACCTTTGTCTGAATCAACCAAACTCACTTGCATCTTGCATGGTTCTTTAATGGCCATGTGTTTTCCTCTTACTCCTAGCATTATGAAAACATTGTTGTTTTTTATTTTCTCTTCGTTATTGAGATATTAATGATTTAATTTGAAAATCTCCCAGGGATCATTCTTACTGGGCTCAAACTTATGGCAAAAAGTTTGCAAATAGCATTTAAGGAACAAACTGGTACACAGCACTTGGTGAGTGCATATACCTCAGCCAATACTGAAGTCTATGGCCAAATATGTTGATTTTACTTTTTGTGCATTTTAGAAGGACAGGAAGCTTCCATGAAATATTGGTTGAGATATCTGCAGAAAATATCTGCAAAACAAACAAACAAACACACAAATGGAACCAAAAACATTAGCTCCTTCCACTTCTTTGGCGGAGGTAATTAATGGAACTGATTCTATGAGTTCAAACCCGCTTGATGTCTCGTCATTTATGTCCTTCAGCAAAACATTTAATCCGTATTGCTGCTCTCTACCCAGGAGAATAAATGGGTACCTGGTTGGGTGTTAATTAGCCTGGACGCCATCATATGGCTGCCATTGGCTAGTATGCTCCCCGGGGAGTTGAGATGGTGCGCAAGATAATTGTGCGGGTTTGAACTGTACCAGTAACGACCAGGGTAATAATACAGCGCATAGGGACGTGCATTTGCAATGTGATATGCGCTATATAAAAACTGTGTATTATTATTATTACTGTGACTCGAGTTGACCGTGGCACTCACATGGGTTAATGGAGTTTTACCTTTAGATCTGAGAACTGCTGCTGGATCTTGGGTCGCTCCTGACGATACCTCTCTATCTCCTCCTTCAGTCGCTTTTCCCTTTAATAATAATCACAAAAATAACAGACATCTCAATAAAAGTCTATTATTCCTCTTGTAAAAAAGCCAGACAACTTAAAATTCTCCAATGCAGGAGCGTGGCCAAATGATGCGATTGTACAAAAAGTTGAATTTATTGGTTAAACAAATGCGAACTTACACCTTCAATTACATCACATGCCTTTGATGTAATGCAGAGAGCATTCAGACTAATTAGGGGAGGGGGGCGTTCCCAAGCATGATTTGGGAGTTAGATTTTCTTTTATATGCATTCTTTTGAAGAAAAAACTTGTATCAAATTTCGGATTCTCCATGAACAACTTCAAAAGTCAGTCTAAAAGTCTAATTTTGTGCCCTTTTGATGTCAGCACGACTTCAACCTATCAAGGACAATGGCCCACATATTTGTGGTTTGGTAGTCTAGACTGTCCTACATTTGAGAAAGAAGACTAGATGGATCTTCGACTGCGCGCAGTCAAAAATGATGCCTCCGCCATTACGCAATTTATTTATACCAAGCCCAAATCAACATGTACACAGAATTAATTCTGTCAACTCAATTTTGATGGTACTCTGTCTTTTAGATCTTGACGTATCACAATTATGAGCTATAAGTGACCTTGACCTTTGCCCTCATGACCCCAAAATCTAATGACTACAATTGTTCCCTATTATACATTCAGGTATCAAGTTGGATTGAAATCTGATATTCAGTTCTTGAGATTTCCAATCTCAAGCTACTTTTACATATAATGAGCCCTGTGACCTTTGACCTTTGACCTCATGACCCCCAAAATCTAAGCAGTTCATTGGCTCTCCAAGGAACATACATGTACCAAGTTTGGTCAGAATCTGTCAATCCCTTCTTGAGATAACGCGATCACGAGCTATGTTTGCATATATAATGAGCTCTGTGACCTTTGACCTTTGACCTCATGACCCCAAAATCTAATCAGATCATTGGCCCCCCAAGATACATACATGTACCAAGTTTGGTCAGAATCAGTCAATCCGTTCTTGAGATAACGCGATCACGAGCTATTTTTGCATATATAATGAGCTCTGTGACCTTTGACCTTTGACCTCATGACCTCAAAATCTAATCAGATCATCGGCCCCCCAAGATACATACATGTACCAAGTTTGGTCAGAATCTGTCAATCCCTTCTTGAGATAACGCGATCACGAGCTATTTTTGCATATATAATGAGCTCTGTGACCTTTGACCTTTGACCTCATGACCCCAAAATCTAATCAGATCATTGGCCCCCCAAGATACATACATGACCCAAGTTTGGTCAGAATCCGTCAATCCGTTCTTGAGATAACGCGATCACGAGCTATTTTTGCATATATATTGTGCTCTGTGACCTTTGACCTTTGACCTCATGACCCCAAAATGTAATCAGATCATTGGCCCCCCAAGATACATACATGACCCAAGTTTGGTGAAAATCCGTCAATCGGTTCTTGAGATAACCCGATCACGAGCTATTTTTGCATATATAATGAGCTCTGTGACCTTTGACCTTTGACCTATTGACCCCAAAATCTAATCAGATCATTGGCCCCCCAAGATACATACATGACCCAAGTTTGGTGAAAATCCGTCAATCGGTTCTTGAGATAACGCGATCACGAGAACGGGACGTACGGACGTACGTACGTACGGACGGACGGACGGACAACCCGAAAACATAATGCCTCCAGCTACTTCGTTGCGGAGGCATAAAAACAAGTTATATGAAGTGTACAAGGAGAAAGAGGAGTAATTTCTCTATTGTTTTAGCCCTATTTTGAACTGTACCTGCTTTCATTAAATGATTTTTATTAGTGAGAAGATCATAATAATTTAGGAAAATCCTTAAATTGGCAATGCATTGTCACATTTACAAATTAGATTTTGGTATTCAAATTGGCAACTTGTTTTAAGTTGTAATAACTTAATACTTTCCACCTATTTTGATGTCATTAAAAGGAAGAAAACAAAATTAGGAGTTGCCAATTTGGGAAAATAATGGATCTACTTTGCCTTGATATAGCTCCTGTCCTTGATGGGTTTAATTACCGTATTTGCTGGTGTATTAACCGCACGTTTTTCCATATTGAAGAACTTGCAAAAAGGGGGGAGCAGTTCATACACAGAGATAAAGAAAGATATTTCTTGAAAATTCCACATATATGGCTTAAATATAAGTTGATGTGAGGTAAAAAGCTTGATGCTTTTCTGTTATGAATTGTGCTCCAATCTGAAACAAGTAGGTGATTTGTGTTGTTTTGTGTACTAAACGTTTACAAAAGTTAGGGGGGAAAGCATGATAGTTTGATTATGTTGCAATGATTCCCAGCACAGTTTTATCATAGAAATTGTTTTTTCCCCTTCAATGGCAACCCAAAGTTGGAGGTGCGGTTAATATACCAGTGCTCTTTATACACCGGCAAATACGGTATATATTTGCCCATGTTGCCTACCTCCTCTCCTTTCGTTTCTCATCCATCCGTTTGTCGATGGCCTCGTAAACAGCGTCTGCCTCTTCGTCATCCTTCTCATACGGTCCTGAGGAGAAGAGGCTTCCACCGTATCCTGTGAACTGCATTCAAATAACATTGATAATTAATAATCATCTCTTTGATTGTAGTCGGGGCTGTTAGGGATATTTTGGTGCAGATTCTTCTAAAAGCACCACATTTGACCCAGGGGTAGTCCATACCATACTATTACGATTTCTGCCGGGCGCCAAGAAGGGCGCCCTCTGGGGCAGCCATATTGGGCAAATCCAAAATGGCCGCCATATGAGTTCAAAATCATGTGTAGCTTCAAAACAAACAGTGCTAGAATAATAAAAGTTTATATAAATATGGGGTTTTCAGGGTCATGGAACCTGATTATGATGTTCTTTCAACGATTTGAGGTCATCTTGGGGCTGTCATAACGGTCAAATCCAAAATGGCCGCCATCTTAGTTAAAATTCAAGTTTATTTTCAACGGATAAGGGCTACCATTAAACAGTTTATATGAATATGGGGTTTTCAGGGTCAGGGAATCTGATTATGATGGTCTTTCATCGATTTGAGGTCTCCTTGTCATATTTGTCAAATCCAAAATGGCCGCTATTTAGGTTAAAGGTCAAGATTAGTGTCAAAAGGTACCTGGCAAATGTGGGATTTTTAGGGTCAGGGAATCTGATTATGATATTCTTTCATCAATTTGAGGTCTACTTTGTGCTGTCATACTGATGAAATCAAATATTGCTGCTATCCGTACAAACGCTATGACGTGTATACTAAAACAATTCGTCTCTTTTGTGAAGATGTGTTGTTGGGATGAAAATATAACAGGGTAATATCAATGATTAGTTCAAATTCACACCTATTCACACAATGAATACATTAATTTACCCTCACATACACACACACAAGCAAGCAACACCCCCTCCACACACACACATACATATTAAACAATTTCTGTATAATTATCTTGTTATGGAAATAGTTAGGTGTTGTTAGACACCCGAACAATCTTTTTGCGAGCCCCACTCACTGAAGTCGGAAATTCGTTGCTGAACTGAGGTGGACTGCTTCAAATAGACCCTGGCCTGAAGCAGCGCTCGTATCACATACTGATGTGTAATTTGGAGGATCTCCATATTCTGGTTCCAGTGGAGAATATGCGATATCAGGGACCTCGTTTCATAAAACTTTTCCAATTGTTGTAAGTGTCCCAATTATTGTAGCTACTATGGCAACAACCAATCAGCATTAAACATTTTAGCTGTTACAATGGTAGTTATAATAATTGGACAGTTACAACAATTGGAAAATTTTATGAAACAGGGTCCAGGTCTCATAAACTTCATCTGCACAACACCCCTTGCTGTATATGAGAACAACTAGGCGTTCAATCTGCTGCATATGTACAGACTCGAGACTGGAAAGGTCAGGATCTCACGTAGGGGACATATAACTCTGGTGTGGAGGCCCATCCTTCCCAGATAGTCTTCTTGCCACATCCAAGAAATTGTGATGTTGCACCAAACCCGGTTAGGCTGTGGAAGTGGGGCAGTGCAAAGGATTTTGATTGGCCAAATTTAGGGTAGATGAAAAAGGTAATAGACTGCAATGTCAAAACAATGTTTTCTGCTACCCAGGCCCACCAAGAGCTCCGATAGACCGAGGGTCTCGAAAATAGGATTGCCAAACAAAATCATCGCTATCCATAGGCTAGCTTTAAGGCATGAGACAACTGAAGGAGAATCTTACTGTCCGTTTCGGAATAGTTACATGGCTGAAAGTATCCGAAGTCACGATTCCTGTATGGTAGCACGATATCAAAGTGGGTTCTTAGAAGAAGCTTTCCGCCAATGTCAATCTTTACGATCTGTACATCGATAAATGAGAACAATTCTTTGTTGTTATTCTCATTTTGTAGAAAATCACTGTTCCACTCACGCTTTGGAATGGGGATGTTGCCATCGTCGACTCTGTCATTGGATTACCTTGGACCATTTCCATTGTTGTGTAAGAGCTTTCAGGGTATTTTGTCTGGGTAATTATCCCATAAATGATCAGTGTGTTAGATCAATGTGTATTTGTGTCTCCAGATAGGGTACAACTATTTGGGGCTGTGCATACATCAACTATTCACGTAATTTTCCAATAAGCAGTGTGCCTGGACATTTTCTTGCACAACAAATTGCCCTTCGTGATTTCGGTATGCACTGCAGGGAGTTTTCTGGCGACCATGCCACGCACATGCACTGGAAGCCATTAAGCTTAAAGGGACTAAGTAACATTGTCCAAATCCTCAAAATAAAATTGTAATTCTAGCGGTTCCCTTATACCTTGTTGTGTTTGTATTAACAATAAAATCATGGGACAGGTTTCGGTTTTTCAAATTTCCCTTTCGTTACAAAGATATGTATGATTGAAGTATTCAGATAAGAAAAACTCCGGGTGAGTTTTTCTTCCGTGTACAAAGTGAGTGCAGTGAGTTACTGAATATCACTTTGCATTTTCACTCATTACTTGGCCATACAATGTCCATTTGACTTGAAATTTTCACACAATACCCTGTGGACATATAAGATAACAACAATATACATTGCATCAACCATTCATCACTTTTTGCACATGTCAACAAAGTTACTAGATCCCTTTAATTTGTATGGTCATCAAGGGGCGTGAAACCATCCGCAAAACGGCGCAAAGTTGGACCATGGACACAAAATTGGAAACACAGCGGAAAGTCCCCTTCCCGGATATCGCACGAAGCGAGTCCTCAGAAACTCTAGTTCAATATAGTTGAACAGACCTTGAACTGTGGTAGATCTCAAAAACGTTGATTCCACATATCAAATGACTCGGGTAGACCCATTACATTCTGACATTACTCCGAATAGACAGCTTGCTTGAGAATGTAGGGGAATACTACTTGGTAACTTGATATGCATGCTCGTGCGCTTGATGTGATGTGATGCCTATTGAGTGCAGAAGGAGCGCGATCTGACATCAGCTGTACCTCTGCCTGGGAAAGGACGATGGCCCATCCTGAGTCACGGAGAAGCTTTCCTATCATCACATGCATCTTAACATTGTCTGAAATATTCAGCGCGCTCATCTCAGTCACCGACTTGTCTTCACCCACAGTTGAGGGAAATTGCCAATGGAGTAGTTTGATGATATCATAAAAGCCATCTGCAAGATTTGGCCTGGGAAAGGACAATGGCACATCCTGAGTCGCGAAGAAGCTTTTCTATCATCACATACATCTTAAAGAGTACCACCACCCAAAAATAATATTCTTATTATAGAAAGGTACCATCTTTAGTAATCCATTCCTTCAACAAGTTCACAAAAATATGTTTTCAGAAAAAAAAATATAATTGGAAAACGCATCACCATTCTCAACATGCGTTCATGCGGTCTGAATTGCGTAGACTATATGCGTGCAGAGCCAGAGCGCACTTAGCCTTTAGTCAAGGCTCTATATGGCTTGGAGATTCTCTATGCGATCGCGAGCTAGCTAGCTGTGAGAGAGCACGGGGTCAGCGAGCGGGACGAACTGGCTCCCATATAGAGCCTTTATGAACTTAATACGCAGTAATTTATTAATGAGATGAAAACATTAACCAATCAGATCGCTAGATGCGGGTAACCTCTGCATGACTTGGGGCCTAATACACGATATTGCCGAGGCGTGTTCCATCATGTATCAAGGGGTTTATTTAGTATCAAACATTATTATTATCATAACTATTCTAATGATCAAATATGAGATACATCAGAGTAAAACTGAAGCATAGAAATACCTTTTTTTGTATCCATATCAAATCTCACCTCTTTATTTTAAAAGAAAGCAACATATTTTGGAATGACGTACCCTATTCATATAATGGATGCGTCCGCATATACGGTTTAACGTGTACGGCCTACGCTAGTATGTTACGGAGACCCTCTAACAACCAGTAACTTTGTATTGTGCAAGAAAGCGTGTTTGGTTTTACTTGGTTTTACTATGCAGCTTGATTGTGTGTCTAAACAAAGACTAACACTCGCAAACGGCTGATCTACCATCCCGTGGTAGATGAATATTCGTTATTTAATAGGTTTACATTAGAAATAAACAACAACCATTGTGGAAAGAGAGAAAGATTCTCTAGCGCTTCGGGCTCAATGTGTTCGCTTTCTTATTCGCTCACTCTCCACTCGCACCGCTAGCGTAATTGTGCATATAGCGTGAGAGTCTTGACGAAAGACTAGAGCGCACTGTGCAGAGCGAATGAATCATCCGGGAATCTATTGACGTACGCGTGAAAGCATTGGCGCACTCGCAAATGCTTTGCCTGTATGGAACCAGGAAATAGCAGTGGTTCCGTAAGTGGTGGAAATTAATTGCTTTGTTTATGAATTACACAACCCTTTGCAAAATGTTGGGTATCTATTTGATATCACAAAACGGTACCAAAACATATAATAATGTGTTGTCCTTTGCCTGGTGGTCCCCTGTAACATTGTCTTCAATATGCAGCGCGCTCATCTCATTCACCGACGATTTGATGATATCATGAAAGCCTGATCTGCAATATTTGGCCTGGGTTGAGAAACTCATTACCCTGTCTTTTCAGATCCATCCAATACTTTATTTATGATGCAGTTGCAGCTTTGTCTGGGGAGAGATGTTAGACGCCAGTTTTTTTTCCTATGCACCCCGGAAACGTGTGCCATCCATGCTTTATCCTTTTCCTTCGTGCATCGCACATCGAGGAGGGGTCTGATCTCATTTTCGGCAAAGACATCCAATTGACTCGAGTTTGACCGGGGGCTGGATGATATAGGCCATTGCGTCTGGTAGCTTGGGAGTGCGCGAGTCTGAAGGGTCAAGTTGAATTACCAGTTTGGCACTGCATTCGACCTGTAACGTATATGGCGGCCATTTTGGATTTTAGCAATATGTCAAGCATGACGATCGACAGCCCCAAGGAGACGTCAGATTAATGAAATACCACCATAATCAGAATCCCTGAACCCGAAAACCCCATATTTATATACACTTTTACATGAATTATGCTAGCCCTGTACCTTTCACTTTGATGGCGGCCATTTTGAATTTGACAAATATGACTAGCATGACAGCCCTAAGGAGACCTCAAGTCAATGAAAGACCATCATAATCAGATTCTCTGACCCCTAAACCCCATTATTATGTATACTCGTTTATGCTATGCCTTTTCATTTTGAAACTACCCTTGACCTTTAACTCAGATGGCGGCCATTTTGATTTTACCATTATGACTAGCATGACGGCCCCAAGGAGACCTCAGATATATAAAAGAGCATCATACTCAGATTCCCTGACCCTGAAAACCCCATATTCATATAAACTGTTTAATGGTAGCCCTTATCCCTTGAAAATAAACTTGAATTTTAACTAAGATGGCGGCCATTTTGGATTTGACCGATATGACAGCCCCAAGAAGACCTCAAATCGATGAAAGAACATCATAATCAGGTTCCATGACCCTGAAAACCCCATATTCATATAAACTTTTATTATGTTAGCTCTGTTTGTTTTGAAGCTACACGTGATTTTGAACTCATATGGCGGCCATTTTGGATTTGCCCAATATGGCGGCCCCAGAGGGCGCCCTTCTTGGCGCCCGGCAGAAATCGTAATAGTATGGTATGGACTACATCTGGGCCAAATTTGGTGCTTTTAGAAGAATCTGCACCAAACACCCCCTATATGTCCCTAACAGCCCCGACTATTGGTAGTATGCTTTGTTATTCATAATGCTAGAAATTAACCTTTTTGTCTTGTGGCCCAGTCGGGCAAGTAAAAACAAGATTGTTTAACTTTGAGTGGCCCGGAACCTAAATCTGGTGGCCCCAAACAAAGAAAACATAATTTCTGTTAAATTTGGTTGCCCGAACGGGCCAGCAGAATTTAGGATCAATGAAATTTGGTGGCCCGGAGCGAATTTTTAGTGGCCCCAGGCCAGCGGGTCTATGCTAATTTTGAGTGCTGCATAATATTTATCTAAAAAGGAGATGTGGAGGAGTTGTGACAAGATTGGATATAAGGGCTTGACTTCAAATCATGGGACATGGGGGGTGTTTCACTAAACACTCAAATTGATTTTACGATTGATTCAATAGGACGATTATGACATAAAATTGATGCTCAATTAATCAATTTTATTGTTAGTGAAACAACCCCCCCCCCCCGCCCCCCCCCCCCCCCCCCCCGAGTTTGAAACCAATCACTGCCCCTGCAATTACTGTAAATGTACATATGTTCTACAACACGGCAGTAAATCCACATTGCTGCTATCTACCCAGGAGTATATTCAAACGAGTACTTTGATTGGCTGAGGGGCGAAAATAACACTTTGTCACAACGATTTTGATTTCAGCAATAATGGACGTGGTCAGGGGAAGAAAAGATATCTTTAAGACAGTTTTCAGAATACCGATTTATGACAATATTAGCTGTGTAATATCTTATGGACTTAAATGATTTAAATATGATTTGTTAAACTGTATGAACTTAAATTGAAACCAATAAATGCCTGGAAAGGGGAAAGAAAAAAAAAATCTTATGGACTTATGACAAAAGATAATACAGTTTTCAGAATACACCCCCATGGGAACATTTCAACTGTGTAGAAAGTCAGTAAGATTGTATTCTACTTTTAAGGAAATGACTTACCTCATCGTAGTTGGAGTCGTTGAGGTCTACTTCATCTTCTTCGTCATCATCCTTCTTCTTCTTCTTGGGGGCAGGATGACGATCGTCACTGTCAGAGGTAAAGATTGATACATTACCGTGAACAAAAAATAGATTGGGCACCGGGAAATTTAGCCCCCATGATTTTCAAAGGATTTCTCTGCAAAACAATTTTCCGAGTGTTTATCTCCTAGAATGTATTTCAATATATCTCAAATTCATCATCTTTTTTCTTGGGGGCTGGATAACGATCATCACTGTCAGAGGTAAAGATGGATACATTACCGTGAACAAAAAATAGATTGGGCACCGGGAAATTTAGCCCCCATGATTTTCAAAGGATTTCTCTGCAAAACAATTTTCCGAGTGTTTATCTCCTAGAATGTATTTCAATATATCTCAAATTCATCATCTTTTTTCTTGGGGGCTGGATAACGATCATCACTGTCAGAGGTAAAGATGGATACATAACAGTGAGCAAAAATAGATTGGA